>JAJIBD010022254.1:0-55738 GCA_021461705.1 Cryptotis parvus | reverse complement strand
CACCCAGCAGTGCTCAAAGGCAGCTCCCGGCTCAATGTGTGTAGGCGTCACCATGGCATCAACGTGGACCATGATGCAGTGGGCACCAAACCATGGGACCCAGGGCTTTGCATTGCGCCCATTTCCCAAGCCCGTGAACCATGTTTGTGATGCCAGATGGTTAGCATTGAGGTAAGTGAGAATGAATTCTACAGTCCAGTGGATAGGTGCTTGCCTTGCATGCGGCGGACCAGTAGCCGATCCCTGGCATCACATAATTTGACATGAGGAGTTAGGTATTCCTGAGTGCAGGCAGGGGTAACCCCTGAGCAATGCCAGGTGTGACCTAAAAAGCCAAAAAAAAAAAAAAGAATAAAAAGAAAAGAGAAAGAAAAAGAAAACAGAGCCTTCAAGAGGGTCCCTGGTTATCTGACTTGGCTAGAGGGTTTTACAACTCGGTCCACGCATTCCAGTCTCCATTTTTCTCACTGAGCCTTGTGCCAAACTTACACAAAAGATGCTTTCTGGGTATGAATAACTTCGTCGGCTCCTTGCCCCCTGCTAAAGAGATCACCTGCAAAGCGCTCACTGCGATGGCTATGCTCTCCCTCCAACACTATCTCCCCGTGTCTTTGCTTGTTTGTGCTTTCCACTCTGGAGAAGCTCATGGGATTTTTTTTTTTTGTTTGTCTCTTTGTTTGTTTGTTTGTTTGTTTTGTTTCTTGGGTTACACCCAGCGGATGCTCAGGGGTTCTCCTGATCTGCACTCAGGGATTTACTCCTGGCAGTGCTTGGGGGACTATATGGGATGCCAGGAATTGAACCCTTGCGTGCAAGGCAAATGCCATACCCGCTGTGCTATCACTCTGGCTCCAGAAGCCCATGTTTTCACTTGAATACAAAGTTCCTTTTTTTTTTTCTCTTTTTGGGTCACACCTGGCAATGCTCAGGGGTTTCTCCTGGCGTACACTCAGGAATTACTCCTGGCAGTGCTCGGGGGACCATATGGGGTGCCGGAATCGAACCCGATGGCATGGGCCGGCTGCATGCAAGGCAAGCGCCAACCCGCTGGAGTATCGCTCCGGCCCCAAAGTTCCTTTCTTTCTCTCTCTTCCTTTATGTGTTTGTAAACAAGTTTCATTTGATAAAAATTATTTTGCTTCACTTAATAAAAAATCTTAAACTGCCTTTTAACTACCTATACAAATATGTCATTTTTCTAAGATCTTAGGGACTCAGTCACTCAAAATCTTGGAACTGTTTCTTTCCTACTAGAGAAATATTTAGAAATTGCCATCTGAAATGCCACATTAGTCAGGAAGATTCTTTTAATCCTTTGTGAAGTTATTCTCATTAATTTTGTGTGTGTGTGTCACACCCAGCAATGCTCAGGGGTTACTCCTGGCTCTGCACTGAGGAATTACTCCTGGGACCATATGGGATGCCGAGGATCGGCCGGTTGGCCACATGCTAGGCAAATGGTCCTCACGGTGGCTGTACTATCACTCTGGCCCCCTACCCACCCAGGCCTCATCATTAATTTTTTTTTGCTTTTTGGGTCACACCCAGCAATGCTCAGGGGTTTCTCCTGGCTCTGCAGTCAGGAATAACTCCTGGCGGTGCTTGGGGACCATATGGGATGCCGGGATCGAACCAGGGTCGGCATGGGCCGGCCACGCGGGCAAGCCCTACCCGCTGGGCTATCTCTCCGGCACCTCATTAATTCTTATCCTTGGTGAAAACACCCTCTCCACCTATCCTCTTAATCTACACAAGAGACATATTACTTTGTCAGCCAGAATTAAAGAGAGATCAGGGGCCGGCGATAGTGCAGCAGGGAGGGAGTTTACTGACACATGTTCCATCCCCCGCATCCCACATAAGATTTTTTTGGCTTTTTGGGGTTAAACTTGGCTAGCTATGGAGTAAACTTTACTCCAGCTCTACACTCAGAATTACTTTGGCAATACTCAGGAGACCATAAGGGATACCGGGATTGAACTGGGTCAGTCATGAGCAAGCCAAACGCCCTACCCACTGTAATATTGCTCCATCTCCAGGAGTAAATCCTGAGTGCAGTCCAGGAGTAACACCTAGACTATGGCAGGTATGGTCCAAACAAAACAAAAACAGACCTCTGGTTTTTCTGGGTATTCTCAGTCAACAGATATAGTCATATTAGATATATTTAGTATCTCTTGGACTTAAGGTGTGTATAAAGAGGTTTCATTCCGTTGTTTATGCAGAAAATGGTCAGGGGAGTAGTTTCTTGAATGCAGTAGAAATCAAGAGATGTGTTGATGGCCAAAAAGGATGGCAGAGAGTTTCCCTAAGACCCAATCTGAAAAAAGGTTCCCACTCATGTTGAACTTTTGAAATGCGGATGGGTCTGATGGACAAAGGGGATGTGGGACAGTTCAGTTGTAGGGTTTCATCAGTTTCACTGAGGATAAACCTTGCAGATATGGGGCTGGGACTCACCATTTAAATCACTAGTGTGGGTTTGAAGAAACAGTACAGTGGGTAGGACTCATGCATAAAATTCACTGGGGTACTATTGCAGACATCTCACGAGGTCCCCAAAACCCTCCCAAAGTGGTTCTGAACTCAGGGTCAGGAGGAAGCCGAGAGAAACAGCTGCCAGCTCTTTCTACAAACACAACAACAGCCAAAAGTGAGTCATAAATAGTGAGTCTGACTTCTGTGTCCTTTCTGTGCTGCACATTTGATTTTGTTTTGTTTCGTTTTTTGCTTTTTGAATCACACATGGCAATGCTCATGGGTTACTCCTGGCTCTGCAGTCAGGAATCACTCCCTGGCAGTGCTCAGGGGACAATATGGGATGCCAAGGATCGAACGCGGTCGGCCGTGTGCAAGCAAATGCCCTACCCACTGAACTATCTCTCTGGCCCTGCACATTTAAGTGGGCCTGAAGGGACCTGGCTCCAGTACTCCAGACAGTGGTACCCAGTCTGACTGTCCCCCATGGACCTAATAACCCTGGTTTTCCCTAATATGTGGTGAATATTACAAACCATTTTTGGTCCATGCTCTCCCTAGATGGTATGTGCTCCTTGAATCTGGGAAATTCCCTGGGAACATCCTAGGACCAGCAAAAATTGTTAGCTTGAGAAATGCCTTATCTTTCTCATTGAACCCCAAGATACCTGTAAGGGAACTCCCCAACTCCAGTCCTTTTCTTTTTTCTTTATTTTTCTTTTAGGGTCACACCCGGTGATGCTCAGAGGTTATTCCTGGTTCTTAGCTCAGGAATTACTCCCTGGCGGTGCTCGGGGAACATATGGGATGCCGGGTATGGAACCCGGGTCAGCCACATGCAAAGCAAACACCCTATCCACTGTGCTATTGCTCCGGCCCCAACTCCAGTCCTTTTCAATGAAACTCCCCGACTTGCTTCACTCCTTGCAGCATGATAAATGAGTGTGTGCAAATGCCCTATCAAGAGTGCCCTTGAAGCCCAGGAATATGTCCTTGACTTCAGTGCTCTGCCTAGTCCTGACCTTCCTGTGTATTGATCAACCGGACCCTCCTGTGTGTGTGTGTGTGTGTGTGTGTGTGTGTGTTTTGCTCTGCCTAGTTTTGACCTTCCTGTGTATTGATCAATCTGAACCTCCTGTTTTTTTTTCTACTTTTTGGGTCACACCCAGCAATACTCAGAGGTTACTCCTGTCCTCTTTGGACTCAGGAATAACTCCTAGCAGTGCTCGGGGAACATTATGAGATACTGGGATCTAACTGGTATCCCATAGGACACCGGTTAGATTGATAAGAACACTGACGCCACCGATGCCTCTTTCGTCTCATTTTCCTAGGAACAGTTCTACTCTGGTGTCAAAAACTGTGTGATGCGATTGACGCCTCCTCGTCTCAGTCAGACCAATGATGTTGTACTTGATCTTTTGTGCTTGCACCATCAGGTCCTCGATATATGCTTCTGATGCTAGTGTACGTGCATTGAAAGTACAGTCATTTTAGTCCTTCGTTTTGCCAGCCTACTTTGACTCTGAAATTTGATCAGTTACTCCTTGTTGTCCTTCTTAGTGCTGCCGTATTAAGGGCTCTTTCAGGGTTGGGAAGATAAATATTTTTATTACTGGTTTTGACATACCGAATACACATCAGACAGTTTGCCAGGCTCTGCTGGGTTGGTGATATACTCTCAGTAGCTTGCCAGGCTCTCTGAGAGGGGTGGGTAGAATATTCACGGTAATTTGGAGATAAATGGTGTGGCCACTGTGAAGCCCAGCCAACTGGGAGAGCTGGTATCTGCTCTTCCTGGTGTATCAGCCTCTGTGGCTCAAGCATTCCTGGGCTTGAAATACTCTCCTCTAAAGGATGGGTCTCTGAAGGCTGGGTCTGGCAAGACGAGCTGGAGATTGGCTTAATGTTTTGAGTGGAGATCTAACAAGCTGTGGAGTGTGGATGATGAAGATCTCTGCCAGCATAGTGTGGGGGTTCCTCTGAGTTATTCTGAGGTTCTACTGGAATGGTGGACTCGGGCTGGAATTCGCTCTCGTGGTCAGTGGAGTGCAGGGGGTTCAACTGGGAGAGCTGGTATCTGCTCTGACTGGTGTATGTGCATCTGTGGCTCAAGCACTCCTGGGCTTGAAATACTCTACCCTCGGACTGGAGCAATAGTCCGGTGGGTAGGGCGTTTGCCTTGCACGCTGCTGACCCGGGTTTGATCCCTGGCATCCCATATGGTCCCCAAGCACTGCCAGAATTCCTGAGTGCAGAGCCAGAAGTAATCCCTGAGAATCACCGGTGTAACTCAAAAAGAAACAAACAAACAAAAAAAAGAAATACTCTCCTCTGAAGGGTGGGTCTCTGAAAGGTGGGTTTCTGTAGGCTGGGTCTCTGGCAAGCTGGGCTGGAGATTGGCTTAATCTCTTGGGTGGAGATCTGACGAGCTGTGGAGTGTGGATGATGAAAATCATTGCCAGCATGGTGTGGGGTTCTCTGGGTTCTTCTGAGGCTCTATCGCGATGGTGGCTTCAGGCTGGAAGTCACTCTCATGGTCAGTGAAGTGCAAGGGGTTCAACGGGGAGAGCAGGTATCTGCTCTGCCTGGTGTATCCGTAGGACAGGATGCCTGTCTTCTAAAACTCTTGAGCTCATTTGCCAACATGGCGAAGGAGCGAGCCTCAGGCGAACAAATGCTAATGTCCAAGCTTGTAAAGCAGTGCAGAGAAGTGATAAAGGAAGACCTCAAAGAGAGAAGAGCAGAAATACTGGAAGATGTAGCAGAAGCTAGGAAAAATCATTCGCAATGCCTGCCTGTCTTTCGCCAACTGTAAGACCAAGATGACTGTCCTCCAAAGTCCTGATGGATCTATAACATATTCCAGAAAGGCAATGAAGAAGGTTATCCATGACTTCTACTCAGATCTCTTTGATAGCCACGTCCACCTGCCCACATACCCAATTCCTCAGGATGGATATGTTATTCCCAACGTTCTCTCTTCTGAAATCCGACATGCCATTTCATCGGTAAAGAAGGGAACAGCAACAAGCCCAGACAAAGTCAGACCCAAGCACCTGAAGAATCTGTCATCAGTACTCATCAGTACACTGGCTTGGCTCTTCACATGCTGCCTGTCTGAATGCAAGGTGCCCTCCCATTGGAAAACCAGCAGGACAGTTCTACTGTTCAAGAAGGGAGACATTCACGACATTGGCAATTATCTCCCCACCTAACTGTTCTGCGTCATCCCCAAGCTGTTCACTCAAGTCATCCTGAATGGGATTGGCAGAACATTAAATGAGGGACAAATGTGCGAGCCAGCTGGCTTCTGAGAAGGATTCAGCACAATCGACCATATCCACACGGTAACCAAGTTCATTGAGGTTTGTAGGGAGTTCAAGATGCCACTCTGGGGCCGGAGCGATAGTCCAGCGGGTAGGGCGTTTGCCTTGTAGGAGCCCAACCCAGGTTAGATCCCTGGCATCCCATATGGTCCCCCGCGCACTGCCAGGAGTAATTCCTGGGTGCAAAGCATTCACTCAGTGCAGTTACTCAGGGGGGTAACCCCTGAGCATTGCCAGGTGTGACCCAAAAAGCAAAAAAAAAAAGTGCCTCTCTGTATCACGTTCATTTATTTATTTATTTATTTATTTATTTATTTATTTATTTATTTATTTATTTTTGCTTTTTGGGCCACACACGGCGATGCTCAGGGGTTACTCCTGGCTCTGCATGTTCATTGATTTAAAGAAAGCATTTGATTCTGTTGAGACTGAAGTGATCATCGAAGCCCTAGCCAAACAGGGTGTTCAAACCCAATACATCAGGATCCTTCGTGAGCTGTTTTACGGATTCACCACCAGGATCTCACCATTCAACAAGGAAGTGATCATTGATGTCAAAAGAGGGGTTCGGCAGCGTGATACCATTTTACAAAACTCTTCAGCCCCACCCTCGAGAACATCCTGCTACAATCAGAATGGGAAGGAATGGGACTGAAGATAGACTGTTGGCAACTACACCACCTCCACTTTGCTGATGACATCGTTCTAAAAACACCAAACATTAGCCAAGCGGCACAAATGCTGGCTGACTTTGACCGAGAATGTGGAAAGATAGGTCTACAGCCGAATCTCAAAAAAAACTATGTTCATGAAAAATGAACTAATTCCAGAAGCCCCATTCACTCTCAAAGGAACAAAATCTCTGAAGGCAGCAGTTATGTGTACCTAGGTCGAGAAGTCAACATTTTGAACGACCTAAAACCTGAGCTACGCAGGAGGAAGAAAGAGGCATGGAATGCCTTCAATAGCATCGAAGAAATAGCTAAAAGGACAAGAACCTCCGGCTCCAGGCACATCTCTTCGACTCCACCATTCTCCCTGCATTAACATACACCTCAGAGACCTGGGCCCTACAAAAGCAGAATGAGAATGCTATTTAGGTCTCCCAAAGAGGAATCGAAGAGCTATGCTTGGAATATCACGTCTCACTCAAGTGAGAGAAGGAATCTGGAGTTCCAACCTCTGTTGACATTCCAGAGTCAGGGATGCTGTCTCGTTTGCCAAGGCATTGAAAATCAGATGAATTGGGCATGTAATGTGATTTGGAGATGACTGCTGGACGAGAGCCATTACAGACTGGATCCCACAAGACGTCAAAAGATCACGTGGCCACCCACCTACAAGATGGTCAGACTTCTTCGTTAAGACCCTGAACGAACGGTTTGGGGCTCTTCGTATTCATGAAGCAAGCAGATGCCATTGGGCTACACTTGCACTTGATAGGGTCAATTGGAAATATTACTGGCGCCCACTCAGCAAATTGGTGAATAATGGGATGTCAAGTGATTAAGTGATCTAGTGAATAGTCTCAGCCCTCATGTGGACAGGAAAGCCAGCCTTGGGACCCAGGGAAAACAGGAGTCAAAGGGATTGGTCTAAATGACAGGTGCAGGTGGTTATAACAGGTACAGATACAAGTATCCTACAAACCTCAGGGTGACCCTAGAGGCAGAACAGCTCAAGGAAGAACCGAAAATCATGTCTGCTGTGAAAAATGAGGAATCTGCCAATCTGTGGTGACTGATAACTGCCTGGGCCATGCAACAAGGAGGGCTGCTGCAGTAGGAGATGGCTTCAGTCCCAAAGAGGGATGTGGTGACTCTCTGCTCTTGAAACCCAGTGAAAGAGGCCCGAGGTCACTGGTAGCTCATAATGGAACCTGATCTTCATGTTATGGCCAAGCTTGGGGTAGCCCTGATGTGACAGGTAGAGATATTAAAATGCCATCATTGGTGTTTTCCTGCTCTGTCTCAGCCAATCCCCAGAACTTCATAGTAGTAACGGGGTACCCTAAGTGGAGACATCTCCAGTCTGGCTGTGTTTATGTAAAAGAACAAGTCAGGTTTACTAAGTCATTTAGCAAATTTAAAGTGAAGGTGGAGAGACAACCATGTTTCTATAACTTTTGTAAAGATCAGATTCTAGCTCTACAAAAAGTATCTGTTAGTTCCTATTGACACCTTCAGTGGAAGGGCTGAGGATTTTCTATGTTGTACAGAAAGCCAAAGAGGTGGCTTGGTGTTTCTATTAGAAAAATTTGGACACAGTATGTTTGCTTCAGGTTGCGTTACCTTAGAATTTGTGTTTTCTAAAACAGCTCTGCCCTCACTAGGGCAAAGAGGGACTTTTACTCCTCCAGGGTCTAATCATTTCAGAGTACTGTGCCTTAACCTAATTGGTTTGGTTTTTGTCCTGAAGATGATGAAAGATTAAAACACCCAACTTTCTTCCATTGCCTGGGCTCCATTTAAACGAAGGTAGTAAGGAGAATTCACCCCTTGTAGGCAGGGTCTACAAGCCCCTTTTGTCAGCAGGAAACAGATACAGAAGACAGACCTTCGTACGAATTTCCCCTTAAAGATTCTAGGGGGTGAAATCTCTAGGGATTGATGAAGGCAGGCAGACCTGGTCCATCTGACTGGGTAAGAATCAACAACTGGTAGGTCCTGAGGAAGATTCCTCAGTGTAGACAAGAAAAGGGGGAATGTTACAGCCTACTATGGCCCCAACTATGTAAGGTCTGGGGTCTTGAGAAACAGTCATTGACCACACATATCTATCCTGGTCTTCTGGATAGTAAAGTTTTTTTTTTTTTGCTTTTTTGGGTAACACCTGGCAATGCTCAGAGGTTTCTCCTGGCTCTGCACTCAGCAATTACGCCTGGTGGTGCTCTGGAGACCATATGGGATACCGGAGATGGAACCCGGGCTGGCATGGGCTGGCCGCGTGCAAGGCAAACGCCCTACCCGCTGGACTATCGCCTCCGGCACCTTGATAGTATAATTTTACCACTGGCTTAAGTTAGGACATCTTCAAGGTTGGTTAAGCACATCACTGGAACAGGTCATTCTCTTGTCTTTAAGTTTGCATGACCTTTTTGGGATGAAATGTTTGAAATATGTTTTTCTTTAAGTTAATTGGCTATATGGATTTGCGCAGGCTGTGACGCATGTAATGGCCTTGGAAGTCCTATATAATCCCTGCTTGCCTTCTCACTGGGGTCAAATGTTCTCACTAGGACCTGTGCATGTCAGTGAAGGGATCGGCCCCAGCTAGCTGGAATAAACCCTGTTTGTTATTGCATTACGAGTGTGGTTCTTTGCCATTCGAGCCGGTAAGCGGACAAATGGAGGCGAGGGCTCTAACAATTGCGTGATTCATTAGGTTGAATCTCGGGTCCGGACTAACACAAGTATAAAAAATTTCAGTTTCTGTAGACGAGTGTATTTACCCCTTTCTGTAAGGTGGAGGCTCCTGGGAAACACTCACACCTGAGCATTTCTCCGGTTCTACTTCAAATCCCCTTCTCAACCACGAACTGCTCTTGGAGGGTTTCTAGTTCTCTCTGGGAACCACGAGGCAGTTCCATGGTGAACTCTAACAGAAACTTGTTTCCCCACCCTTTTTTTTTTTTTTTTGCTTTTTGGGTCACACCTGGTGATGCTCAGGGGTTACTCCTTGCTCTGCACTCAGGAATTACTCCTGGCGGTGCTCGAGGGACCATATGGGATGCTGGGGATTGAACCCGGGCCGGCATGGGCAGGCCGCTTGCAGGGCAAGCGCCCTACCATCTCACGGTTGTGTAATAAAACAAAAGATAAATTTTAAAAAAAGCATAAAGAACATAAATGAAGTAAAAGAAAACCACTCTTAAGTTATAATAAAAAGACACTCTATGGAAAGAATATATTTGCACACATAATATTTCAGGTAAAGGGCTACAAAGTAAGCATAGAACTTAACAACAAAAAAGTCATACATAAATGGGACAAAGAGATGAAGAGACATTTTCCCAACAAAGGTAGAATGTTGCAGGACTCCTCTAACGGCCGCTGCATCTGCTCTGAATTGCCGCCTGCAAATCACTTCGTAGATAAGGGGGTAGTCTAAATGTGGCAGTTCATCTGACCATGTATGCTGTACTAGCTGGTGTAAATATTCTCCCATGCTACCACAATCATCGTGGGACTAGCTAGATCTTACCAGCATATTTTCCTGGCCACATAGGACCCCTAAGTAATTAGACCAGAGTGAAATGCTGTTTGCTTCCAAGCAAACAAGCATGGCTCCCTGATATACTCAAAGGCAACTAAAGTATAAAACTACAATGAAGTAGAAGAGACTTGTGAAGGCTTGGAGAAATATTTAACTGGCATTAGTATTAGTCTTTGGTACAGAGACATGCCATCTCAGAAACCCCCTTCTCTACCCTATAAAGGCATTTCCAGGCAGATCTTGGCTCAAAACATTAGCATACAAAAGGGCCTAGGTGAGGTGCAGGGTGGGATTACCTAAGGGCATTTGACCCTCCCTGCTTTCCATAACAGTGGGAGGGAGGTCTGAGTGCAGGGGGTATATACTAGCCTGCTTCCTCTCTCATGCGCTTCTTTTTTGGGCTCTCTCTTTGTGAGCGCTCACCCTTTTTGGAAGTCTTGTCTTCTCCTTTTACAAGGCCTTTATACGTGGTGGCCGCCATCTTGGCCTACACGTGGCTGGGGTTCTAGCCTGGAATCCTAAGCCCTGGGCTTTTCCTTTTGCTGATTTGTATGCCTGAACCTGTGATAAGTAAAGCCTTTTAAAACTGCATCGGATTCCTGAGTTTTCATCCATTCCTTGCCGGCTTCGGAGGTAGAAGGGAACTCACTTCCCGGCACTGTCGGGGACCCGGCGGAGCTCCCAGACAGTAAAAAGAAAGGACCAGCAGGCTTATTTATACAAAAGGGCTCCTTTTCATTCATGGCAGGGAAATGAAAATCAAAATAACTCTGAGATTTCATCTCATGGCAGTGAGGGTGGCACATATGGAAAAGTATGAAAACAGCCCGTATCAGCTGGATTGTGTTTAGAAAGGAACTCTCACCCCTGTGGTGGGCTGTCATCTGCTCGGACTCTGTGGAAATCGGTGAATAACTCTCTCATAATTAGTCACAAATAGAGATTGGTGCATAGCCCTCTCATAATTAGTCACAAATAGAGATCATCTGACGATGATTGTCAGAACTCCACCCAGCAGACCGGCCTATCACAGTCCGGCTCATCGATATCCACCCTGCTGCAGTCTTTTTTTTAATCCGGCCCAGGTATGCTGATCCAGAGACAGACATGGGGCAGAGCTGCTACTTGCTCTCCCTGTGCCCAGCCACTCACAAGGTGCCCAGGAGGGATGGCGGTTTCTAGCCTTGGCCCGTCACCCCAGCAGAGCCTTGCAACAAGCCAGACGACCCCCCACTCCATGAGGGCCTCCATTTTCCACATCCGGACTTCTCTCTCGTTAGAACTCCACCCAGCAGACCAGTCTATCACAGTCTGGCTCGCGCCGCTGCGCCGCCCCGTGGTTCATCAATAAATGCTGGATTTAGAGATGACTACGAGAGTATGCTACCTGAGCAGCAAAGCCTGGCAAGCTGCCCGTGATGTATTTGATATGCCAAATACCAGTAACAATTATAGACCTCTTTCTGGAATGGATTGAGGTTCTTTATGTTCCTGGAGCAAGCAGATGCCCTTGGGCTCTACTGGCATGAGACAGGACATATGGAGATGTTACTGGGGCCCGCTCGAGCAAATCGATGATGAACGGGAAGACAGTGATACAGTGACAGAGATCATCAGGGGTTTGGCAGGAATCCAAGTCTGGAATGGAGAGAAGATCATAAAGAAGCTCCAATGCGATGGAGCAGTGAGATAAGTATGAGAATAATGAATCCAATAGAGGATTGTAGTGGTTTAGAAATTGATAAGGTAGTGGGGCGGAGTGATAGCCCAGCGGGTAGGTTGTTTGCCTTGCAACACGGCCGGCCTGTGCCGGCCTGGGTTCAGTCCCCGGCACCCCATATGGTCCCCTGAGCACCGCAAGGAGTAATGCCTGAGTGCAGAGCCAGGAGTAGCCCCTGAGCATTGCCAGGTGTGACCCAAAAAAAAGCAAAAAAAAAAAAAGGAAATTGATAAGGTAGCAATTTAGACAACATAGACACAACATTAATCACAAACATAATGATGGCCATTGATTGATCAGTATATTACGGCTTTATATGTGACCCATCTAGGGTGATAAATGGTAATGAATCAAGCGCTTCTCGAATATAAATCCGGCAAATATGTGGTGAGAAAGTGTCCTTTCCTGTGAATAGAAGCATGAAAGAAAATCATTTTTGCAAATTAAGTTTTTTGTAGTGAGCACTGTTTTAGAAGTCTCAGAGTATTGAGCGCCATAATGCAAGACTACTGCATTCCAATGTCTTATCTTGTGAACAGAATCATTAGAAAAATATTTCATTGCTTTAGCAAACCTTTTTTTTGAGACTCACAGACATGGGGCAGAGGTACTAGTGACTCTCCCTGTGCCCAGCCACTCACAAGGCGCCCAGGAGGGATGGCAGGTTCTAGCCCTGGCCCGCCACCCCAGCAGAGCCTTGCAACAAGCCAGATGAACACCCCACTCCATGAGGGGCCTCCATTCTCCACATTTGGACTTTCCTCCCATCAGAACTCCACCCAGCAGACCAGCCTATCACAGCCGGCTCAATGAGATCCACCCTGCAGCAGTTTTTTTTTTTTCAATCTGGCCCAGGTATGCTGATCCAGTGACTCACAGACATGGGGCAGAGCTGCTACTTGCTCGCCCTGTGCCCAGCTGCTAACGAGGCGCTCGGGAAGGATGGCGGGTTCTAGCCCTGGCCCACCACCCCAGCAGAGCCTCACAACAAGCCAGACGCCCCCCCCCCCCCACACACACACACTCCATGTGGCCCCGCCATTTTCCACATCCGAACCTCCCTCTCGTCAGAATTCTATCCAGCAGATGAGGCTATCATAGCCCGGCTCGCGCGACTCGCAAGCAGCCACACAGTTCATCAATAAATGCTGTATTTAGAGGTGACTACTAGAGTATGCCACCCGCACGGTAAGCCTGGCAAGCTGCCCGTGTCGTATTTGATATGCCAAATATCAGTAACAATTATATAGGTCATTCCTATGACCTACTATAATGGTTTGAGGCTCTTTATGTTCCTGGAGCAAGCAGATGCCCTTGGGCTCTACTAGCATGTGACAGGACATATGGAGATATTAATGGTTCCCACTCCAGCAAAAAAATGATGAACGGGAAGACAGTGATAGTGATAGTGATATATGATCTGTTACATCATATATATGGGAATGGTATTGATAAAGTCATCATTTTTTTGAGTTGTTACGTTCAAATTTGGACCATCTGTGTTCTTTCTTTCTCTTACTGAATTTATAGAATGCAGTGCGTTTCTACTACTCATCCTTAAACCCACCACCAGTGCCAGCCACTACAGACAACAATTACTTCAAATTTTCGCAACCAGTATTTGAACCTATCCTCAGCATAATACTGAATAATCTATTTTATATTCCTTTTTTGGAGCTAATTTGCAAAACATGTTGAGGAATACATTCTTAGAACAAAATTAATGAAGATTACTAAATCTCAAAATGGATCATTGTGAAACAGATTTTTGCGAAAAAATCATTTGTTTTCACTATTATGTTTTAATATTTTTACCAAACATGGAAGCATACATGTTTCTGTGTGGGGATGGAGCAATAGCCCAGTGGGTAGGGCATTTGCTTTGCACGCGCGGCCGGCCTGTGCTGGCCAGGTTTCAATCCCCGGCATCCCATATGGTGCCCCAAGCACCGCCAGAGGTAATTCCTGAGTGTAGAGCCGGGAGAAACCCCTGAGGATTGCCGGGTGTGACCCAAAAAAAGCAAAAAAAAAAGGGTACAAGCATATGTAGAATCACATATATATCCTCAGGTGGGACAATTTAGACATGACTACTTTTTAATTATATCCTACAGAATAGAATAAGATAAAGTATGAAATTAAAAATTGTAGAAAAGGAACAAGTACAGCGAATAGGGCATTTGTCTGGCTTATAGTCAAGTACAATGAGTAGGGCATTTGTCTGTCCTATAGTCAAGTACAGTGAGTAAGGCATTTGTTTGGCCTATAGTCTACCTGAGTTTTATCCCGGGTATCTTATATGGTCTCTGGAGCCCACTTGCCCTGATCCCTGAGCCAGAGCCAGGTGTTAATCCTGAGAATTGCCAGTTGTAGCTCCAAAACAAAATAAAATCACACAAAAGGAAACCATGAAAATAAATGACTTCCTCAGAGTCAGGACTGCTCTTCTGATGACCTTGTCCACAGTCTCATGCAATTTCATAAAGCTTACGTCCACCTTTCTGGTCACTGTGATTTGCTACAAGAGAACAATTCTAAAAGTGATAGCTGTATCTTTTTTTATTGGCTTTGGGGCCACCCCTGTAGAAGCTCAGGGGTTATTCTTGGCTTTGTGCTCAGAAATTACTCCTGGTAGTGCCGGGGAGACCATATGGAATTCTGAGGATTGAACTATGATCACCCTACTGCAAGGCAAATGCCCAACCTGCTGTGCTATTGCTCTGGCCCCTAGAGTAGTATACTTACTCTGTAATTCTAGACTGTCGTTTTTGAGATGTAGCTTTTCTTTTAACATTATTCAATGCTTTGAAAGTTTATGCATATCACTTTTTATATATCTATGTGTTTAGAACATACTATAGACACCACTAAAGTTTGGGTGTCACTTTAACCCAGAAAAACTCCTCTACATCTTTTTTCACTTATCTACTGGTTTTTCTCTGTAATTTTTTTTCTTTTTGGATCACACCAGGTGATGCTCAGGGGTTACTCCTGGCTCTATACTCAGGAATTACTCCTGGTGGTGCTCAGGATCATATGGAATGCTGGGGAATGAACCGGGTTGGCCATTTGCAAGGCAAATGCCCTACCTGCTATACTATGGCTGTGACCCAACATTTTTTTTTTCCTTTTTTGGGTCACACCCAGTGATGCTCAGGAATTACTCCTGGCAGTGTTTGGGGGACCATATGGGATACAGGGATTGAACCCTGGTTGGCTACAAGCAAGGCAAAAGCCCTACCATTGTACTATCACTCTGACCCCAGGCCCCACATTCTTATTCTTAAAATTCTGCACTGTGAGGAAAAATGAAGACATAAAAGTTGCCTGTAAATGGATGGACACGGAGAGGATCATGTTGAGTGAAATTAGTCAGAAGAAAACAGATTTAGAATGACAGCATTAATTTCATGACATATATATTATGATACCAAAAATATAAATATTATGTATATATTATGTACATAATATATATACTATATATGATATTATATATATAATCACATATATATTATGATACCAAAATATATACTATGATACCAAAATATATATTATATATTATGATACCATATATCATATATATGATACCATATATATATATATGGTATCATAATATATATATATTATGATACCATATATGATATATGGTATCATATATATGATATATGGTATCATAATATATATATATTATGATACCAAAATCCAATGTCAGGCGAAACGTGAATCAGGAGGTCTTATCAAAGGTGGAAATTACTGATAGCATGCAGAGCCTCAGACTCAGCTGGGAAAACTGGCACTCAGCTCTCTCCTAGCTCAGCTGACCATGAGGCCTCCAGGAGGAAAGATGGGTTTTGGGTGTTGACCCATCTCCTCTGGAGGGTCAAATAAGCAGCCGGATGAGACTAACCCACCACAATAGCTGCCATTTTCACTGTCTGGATGCTGCAGCACATCAGAGCCTGCTCAGGAGGGACGTTGACCTCAAGACCAAATTAATAGCAAAACGAGTTTGAGACCAGATAGGCGGCTCCCAGAAGCAGAAATCACTGGGAATTCGTCAGATAGAGCTGGGGCCACCCCTTCCCCTCTCCATCTTCTCCCAAAGCCTGGGAGCTGCCCTGAGGTGACCAGCCATAGCATGCAGAGCCTCAGACACAGCCAGGAGAACTGGCACTCAGCTCTCCCCTAACTCAGCTGATCATGAGGTTCTCCAAGTCGGTGCAGCTGCTTGCGGCCACACGGTCCATCAAACTAATGGAAACAGTTATGTCCTGGAATGTACTGTATTTCATGATGTGTAGTAAAGGTAGACGGGAGCGAGAGATAGAAAGAGAGAAAAGATATACAGAACCTGCCATGTAGTTGGTGTCAAAAGAACAATCATTAATGTGAAAATAGGAACGAACACTCCTGACAATTTTTTTTTTCTTTTTGGGTCACACCCGGCAATGCTCAGGGGTTACTCTTGGCTCTGCACTCAGGAATTACTCCTGGCGGTGCTCGGGGACCATATGGGATGCCGGAGATCGAACCCGGGCCAGCACAGGCCAGTCGCATGCAAGGCAAACGCCCTACCCGCTGGGCTATCGCTCTGGCCCCTGACAATTTTTTGACCTTAGTATAAGAACCAGGTTAAGAAAATAACCCAGAAGAGAGGAATGGGTAAGAAAGATGTGATGATCACTTCTGGTTTGGTGAGTGAATGTCCTAATGATTAAAAAGAAATCAATGCAGGAGTGTTCCAAACCATCTAAAGGTCACAGTATTTGAATAATGATAGGGAACATCAGGAGAAATTTGTTTTACTGAGATCATTGTTGTTGGTGCTGATCAGGGTGCTCAACACATATTTTGGGTCTGGAAGTTTCTATGTGCACATTAAGGGCCAACAGAAGATCCCTTCTGATGGATAAGAAGCACAGCAACCAGTTCTTGAAAACCTTCACTTGATCACTTGACATCCAGTTATTCATTGATGTGCTCAAGCGGGCACCAGTGATATTTCCATTTAACCCTATAACGTGCCAGTGTAGGCCAATGGCATCTGGTTGCTTCAGGAATACAAAGAGCCTCAAACTGCTCATTCAGGGTCTTGACGAAGAAGTCTGACCATCTTGTAGGTGGGTGGCCATGTGATCTTTTGACATCAGATGGGATCCAGTTGGTAATGGCTAGAGTCCAGCGGTCGTCTCAAAATCGCATTACATGTCCAGCCCATCTGATTTTCGATGCCTTGGCAAACAAGACAGCGTCCCTGACTCACTTGAAAATCTAAATTTTTTTTTCTTCTTGGGTTACATCAGGCAATGCTGAAGGGTTACTCCTGGCTCTGCACTCAGAAATTACTCCTGCCTTCTCAGGGGACCATATGGGATGCTGGGGATTGAACCCAGGTTGGCCACGTGCAAGGCAAAAGCCCTACCTGCTGGACTATTGCTCCAGCCCACTTACAAATGTTAACCATGGTGCTTTTTCACCGAGGAAAAATAGCAAGGTAACCAAATTTTCTGTTTTTCATTTTCCCAATAGAGCCTTAGAAGAAGCCAGAGGAACCCCCCACACCATGATGGCAGCCATTTTCAACATCCGGATTCCACAGCTCATCAGAGCTCCACCCAAGAGAGAAGCCAATCTCAAGACCAGCTCATCAGAACCCCACCCTAGAGAGAAGCCTATTTCACAGACACAGATGGAGCTGCTACTGACTCTCCCAGTTTCCGCAAAGCCACAGTCCATCAGTTAATGCAAAAACTTTGAGTGCCCACATGGCAGAGCCTGACAAGCTACCTGTGTAGTATTTGATATGCCAAAAACCAGTAGTAATAATAATAATAGACCTCATTCCCATGACCTGAAGGAATGGTTTGATGCTCTTCATGTTCCTGGAGTGAGCAGAGGATCTTGGGCTATACTAGCACGAGAACAGGGACAAATTGAGATGTTACTGGTGCCCCCTCGAGCAAACTGATAAACAATGGGAAGACAAGTGATACAAGTAGAATGGTCTCCATGTGTTAGCTAAAATTGCTACTACACTAGCCACAATGTGTAAAACAAGAGTGAGAGAGATGCAGAGACAGAGAGAGAGAGAGAGAGAAAAGAGTGGAAACAGGGCTACCTGCTGTTGAGGCAGCCTGGGGGGTGGATGGGAGGGGGTGGGGTACATTGGTGGTGGAAATGGGGCACTGGTGGAGGGATGGGTGCTGGAATACTGTATTACCAAGAACCGATTGTGAACACCTTTGTAATTGTATGTCTCACGGTGCTATAATAAAAAATTAAAAAATAAAATTGCCACTACAGGATTTTGAAAAAACAATAGGCCTCGTTTCTGTTTCACAGAATCAAATAAGTTTGAACTTCCCAGTAGGATCAGGTCCCAATGACCTAAGTAAGTAAATGCTAGCTAAATATCTAACTAAATATATTCCCCAAATGCGAGGTCACAATGGCTAGCCCCAACCACATAAGGGGAAACTTATGGGTCACATTGTCCCTTGTGTGCCAATCAATGTATATTACATAACCTCAAAGTAATAACAGATATGTAGCTAACAGTATATAAGCTAAGATTTTCTGTATGGGGTCCTGGACCCTTAGATGCTGCTGACGGTCATTTGGAACTTAGACCCTAGCTATAGCGAACAATAAAACTCCTTTGCTTTTGCATCACAATTGGCTCATTGCGTGATTCATTAGGTTGAATCTTGAGTCGGACTAACACAAGTATATAAATTTTCAGTTTTTGTAGATGAATGTATTTACCCCTTTCTCTAAGGTGGAGGCTCCTGGGAAACACTCACACCCTGAGCATTTCTCAGGTTTTGCTTCAAATCGCCTTCTCAACCACGAACTCCTCTCGGTTTTCTTTTGCTTTTTTTTGGGAGGTCACACCCGGCAATACTCAGGGATTTCTCCTCGCTCTGCACTCAGGAATTACTCCTGGCGGTGCTCTGGGGACCTTATGGGATTCCGGCGATGGAACCGGGTCAGCACAGGCTGGCCAAGAGCAAGGCAAACGCCCTACCCGCTGGTCTATCGCTCCGGCCCCTCTCGGAGGTTATCTAGCTCTGTCTGGGAACTAAGAGGCAGTTCCCTGGTGAACGAAAGCTTGTTCCAGTTTTCAACCAGCTCTGGGTCCAAACGCTACAAAACAGCTGAGCCAGGTTCAGTAAAAACAGAGGAGAGGCCAGATGGAGCGTGCGCGGAGGATTGTGGGAAATGTAGTCCGCGAGGAACGCGGTTCCTGTGGGCGCTGTAACCACTTCCGGATTCTTTCTGCATTGTCTGAAGAAGCCCCGCCTTTTCCACAGGAACTGCCTAATTTTTGTGTCCTTGCGGGCTGTTCCTCCAGCTTGCTCCACGTGGCCGAGATTTCCCTCAAGTTCTTTGTGACAATGAAGGAGGATCTGAGTCGCTGGACACCGGTTGGGAAGAAGCAGGAGGTGGGTGAGGGGCCGGGAGCGTTGTGAGGCTGACGGGCGAACCGGGCTCTGGAAACCAGGAGTGGGGGAGCTGAACCGGTGAGTGAGCGGGTAAAGGAGGGAGAAGTGGGGTCCCGGGAGCCAGTGAGCGCCGTGAGGGACGATCCCGCTCCTGCTCGGACTGTCGAAGTGTCGGGAACGCCGCGCGCAAGGGAGCTGACGACGCGGGTCTGGGTCCCAGCCTCACCCGGGTTTTCCTGTGTATGACCTTGGTCGGGAAGGAGGGATTGTATTTTGCAGGAAAGGGAAGTCAGCCCTGCCTCTGCCCACGTGTCCCACGTGTCTGCCGCTTCATGGCAAAGGAGAATTTCAGGGCGCGGAGAGGTAGTACAGCAGCTCGGGGCTTGCCTTTTGGACCCCGGACATCCCGACCGGCCCCGACTCCTCCATGACCGATTCCTCAGAGCAGGGCCAGGAGTAATCCTTGAACATTGCTCAGTGTGCCACCCGCAAAAAAAATCGAAAAAAAAGAAAAAACAAAGAATTCCAGGCATGGGGCTGCCGGTGTTTTTTCTTGCACGCGGCTGACCTTTGATCTATACCCAACCGGCTCAATCCTTGGTCTCCCATATGGTTCCTTGAGCACCGCCAGGAGTGATTCCTGAGGGCAAAGCGAGGAGTAACCCCTCAGCATCGCCGGGCGAGGGTAAAAAAAAAAAAATCCAGCAGTAAAGGCATAGTTAGTGTTTGGTGTGTAAGAGAGGGAGGGTAACAATTTCCCAAGAGCCTGTGGACTTCTCCAAAGGGAGAGAGCGCCACCTGCTGTTGTAAAGTTTTGTTTAGTCCGTGTTCACCCATCTCGCAGCCTTGGGTCTCTCTAAGATTAGTCTTTTGTTAGGGTGTTGTGAAGGCAGAGAACAATGACTCTGTGGTGCCCTGCTTCCCTGTTGTTATGGGTTTTGTTCTTGCTAGGGTTTCTTTTCTCTCTATGGGGCTTCTGTCTTCTCTGGGCTCCTACTATCTTCATTCCCAGTTTCATCCTCACTTAGTTCCTGCTTTTGCTAAATGGAAGTGACCTTTCTGCTCCTTGGCTGGTGGTAGTGTCATTTCTTCAGATCATACCTTGGTTTTATTCCTAAGTAGCATTGTGGGCTTAGCCCCACATAAACCTGCTTCTATTGCAGGGGAGAGTGAGGTCCCAGTTGAGGGAAGGGTTTTGATTATGACCATGTCACCACGGTTAAAGAATGGTGGCCCTGATGACCTGGGGAGCCCTTCTGACAAACTTTTTAGAGCCTGCTGGAACTTAGCCAAATTGATCACATCTTGGGTCACTTCCTGGGTGGCTCAAGCCATCAGAAAATCATTAGTAAGGAATAGTCTCCCATATAACTTCTCATAGGAACTCAGTCCTAACCGCCCAGGAGTATTTCCTATTCTAAGTAGGGCAATGGGCAGCAGGGTGACTCATGGCAATTGGGTCTCCTGAGAGAGCTTCCTGAGGCGCCTTTTTAGTATATCATTAGCCTTTTCAACCTGGCCAGAGGACTGAGGCCTCCACGAGTAGTGGAGATGGAACTGGATTCCTCAGGCCTGGGAAATACCCTGTGTCACTGCAGATTTAAATCCTGACCTGTTACCTGACTGCAGTCCCTGGGGCAAGCCAAACCTAGGTATTATTTCATGAATGAGTGTTCTGATCTCTTCCCCAGCCTTCTCAGATCTACAGGGAAAACCATTGACCCAGCCTGTAAAAGTGTCCTGCCAGACTAGCAGATGTTGCAATCCTTGGGACTTAGGCATACGGTAAAAATCTAACTGCCAGTCACACCAGGTCAGCTGCCCTTGTGCTGCATCCCACGGAGAGCTGCTCTGTGAGCCACAGGATTATTGTACTGGCATATTTCTTTCTTTCTTTTTTTTTTTTTACTGGCATATTTCATAGGAGCAAGTAACCTGCTTTATTGTCTTGAACAGACCAGGCCCTGCAAACAGCTTTACAGCTCTCTAATGAGTTTTGTCAGCCCCCAGTTGGAAGGTTTGGTGCAGCCACATGTTGGCTTCTGAAACCCATAGCAGCCCGTCCTTGCTCTGTAACCATCCTGACAGAAGTGCTTCAAAGCCTTGTGCCCGCGCAAGACGGACCACCTATTCAAAGTACTGGGGTCTAGACCCAGGAAGGGGCCATCCCTAATTAGAGGAGCCAGGGCCGAATACTCTCGGGCAGCCCACGTGGTCTCAGAATCTGCCTGCCGATTTTCCTCAGCGATGGAGTCATTTCCCTTCTGGTGACCTCTGCAGTGAATGACAGCCACCTTTGAAGGGAGATAAACTGCCTGCAATAATTGATCAATCTCCCTGTGATATTTGATGGGGAGACATTGGCAGTAAGAAATTGTCTCTCCTTCCATACTGTGGCATGTACATGAAGCACCAGGAAGGCATATTTGGAGTCTGTATATATGTTAACTCTCTGTCCCTTTCCGAGCTCCAAAGCTTGGGTGAGGGCAACAAACTCAGCCAGTTGAGCACTGGTCCCTGAGGGCAGTGCCCATGCTTCTAAAGTAAGACCTTGATCATTCACTACTGCATAACCAGCCCTTCGGATACCCTTCTCTATGAAGGAGCTGCCATCAGTAAACAAAGTTAAATCGCAGCAGGGGAGGGTGGATGTGTCAAGATCCTCCCGGGCCGCATAAGTTTGCGAAATAATCTCACAGTCATGCTCTGAGCTGCCTGTTTGGTCTGGAAGGAAGGTGGCAGGGTTGAGACTGGCATACTTGCGAATAGCCACTGCAGGTCCCTCTAGGAGCAGTGCCTGTCTGACAGCCATAGTCGACTCTTAGCTCTGAGAATTAAGTAGCCCAGACATGTTGTGAGGTGAATTGACTGTTAGATCTCTTCCCAGAGTTAAACTCCTGGTACTAGGAGAGCAGGAGTAGCCAGGGCCCTGAGACAGGCTGGCCAACCCTTAGGCGCTACATCTAGCTCTTTGCTGAGCTATTCCACTGGCTGCTGGGCAGGACCTAGGGGCTGAGTGACAACTCCAAGCGCTTTTCTCCCCTCTAGTCCCTTGCAGTAAGGGGGATAAGTCACCTTAGAGTAATCGCCTTCAAGAACCCTTTCATACAGCACAGCTAGGGTAGCAGGGTCCAACAGACACTTTTTAAAAAAGATCAGGGCTTTTGCACAACTCCCAAAATAACTTAATATAGGGAATTTCTGACCGTTTCCCCATACCTTGACATAACAGGTCTAGCTGACAAAGAGTAGCATAATTGATACTTCCCTCCTCCAGCCATTTTTCACCATCCAAAGGATACCCGGCCATGCCTTTGTGCAGAAAAAATATCAGCCTGTCCTTCTTGAGAGTTTCAGGATTGAACGCTTGCCAGATTTTATGAATGCACTCTAAAGGAGTGACTCTTTCTACAGTCCCCATCTGTAGAAATAGGGAGATTCCTGAGCGTCCCCAGGGTCCCTGTTCACTACCTGATGGGGTGAAGAGAGCGTCCCCCCTTCAGCTTACAGGTTCAAACCTTGCAGCATGGGTTCAAACTGTCCTTGTTGGACTTAGCTGCCCCTTAGTGATGAGGCCTGCCCCCTCCATAAATGCCCTGTGTCAAAACAAGGCCAAACCAGCATCAGGAAGCCAGGCAAAAACGTGCTTCCTGCAGAGATCCTAGTCACGCGAGGAGAACCACTACACTTGGCTGTAGGTGTCAAGCCCTGCTGAGGGCTTGAAATAGCCCACCCTGGATGAACCAAGGAGCTCTGAGTTCCAGAAACATCAGCCCCGGATCCTGATGATGTAAGTGGGCGCCAGCCTCCAAATGAATGGGGCAGTATGTAGATACTTAGAGGTTTCAGCCATTCCCTGCTGCCTAGTGTTCTGAAGAAAGGTTTGTGAACTCTCTTGGGGAGGAGATGGAGATGGATTAGATCTTTCCCAGGGAAGCAAGCTTTCTCAGGGTCAGTCCCAACGAAAATAGGTTCCCACCTAGAGGAGAGTCTAGGGGTTCTGCGTTCTGGTGAGACCAGAAGATAGAGACCAAGAAGAGGATATCTCAGGGCACACGTGGAGGTCTAGATGCGAGCCTCTAAACCGAGGTGAGGCCTTGGCAGGCCACTTACGCTGCGGTTAGGGCACGCACTCCTCGGGTCACTGGAACAGAAGGAAGAGCAGCGGTAGCCCTTTGGAATTGCCCGAAAAGGAACCTGACTCCCTAAACTGCAACATTCCACTCTCCAGGGGAAAGTGGGAATCACAGAGAAGGGAAGTCGGACAGACTTTTCATCCACCTTAAGAACGGCCATGCGCGTGGATGTGGGGAAAAGGGGACACTCATCCATTGTTGGTGGGAATGCCGGCTGGTACAGTCCTTCTGGAAAAGAATATGGACATTCCTCCAAAGACTAGAAATTGAACTCCCATTTGACCCAGCCATACCACTCCTGGGAATCTACTCTGGGAAACCAAAAGTACGCAGCGGAAACACCATCCCTACTTTTTTTTTTTTTTTTTTTTTTTTTTTTTTTGGGTCACACCCGGCGATGCTCAGGGGTTCCTCCTGGCTCTGCACTCAGGGAATCACTCCTGGCGGTGCTCGGGGACCATATGGGATGCCGGGATCGAACCCGGGCCGGCACAAGCCGACCGCGTGCAAGGCAAATGCCCTACCCGCTGGGCTATCGATCCGGCCCCCTCTACTTTTATGTTCATAGCAGCATTATTCACAATAGCCAGAATCTGGAAGCAACCAGAGTGCCCGAAAATCGATGACTGGATAAAAAGCTTTGGTACATCTACACAATGGAATACTATGCAGCTGTTAGGAAAAAAGAAGTTATAAAATTTGCCTATAAATGGATGGACATGGAGAAGATTATGTTGAGCGAAATTAGTCAGAAGGAGAGAGACAGATACAGAATGACTGCATTTATCTGCATAACATAAATATATAGGTACATATTATGATAACAATATCCAAGGTCAAGTGAAATATATCAGGAGGTCTTGTCAAAGGTGGAAATTATCACAAACGTGTGGGATTCAGAGGCTAGGTAAGACAGAAAATGGAACAATGTGCTAACAATTGTTGAGGATACTAATGCCAACCTAGAACTGAGCATTAAATAGAGGCAAAAAGATACACATGACAACCCTTTAATGTATGTTCTATAATCCATAGTCTGGAGGGGAAGGAAAAGAGAAAGAGAGAGAAATGGAAAGAAATAAAGAACCTGCCATGGAGGAGGCCTGGGGGAGGGGGTAGGGAACCGGGGACGTTGGTGGTGGGAGATGGGCACTGGTGGCGGAATGGGTGCTGCAACACTGTATGACCAAAACCCAAATAAGAACTTTTTAATCGTATCACTGTATCACTGTCCTCCCGTTCATCATCGATTTGCTCGAGCGGGCACCAGTAACATCTCCATATGACCTGTTACATGCTGGTAGAGCCCTAGGGAACCTGCTTGCTCCAAGAACATAAAGAGCCTCAAACCATTCCATCAGGTCATGGGAATGAGGTCTATAATTGTTACTGGTATCTGGCATATCAAATATGACACGGGTAGCTTGCCAGGCTCTGCCGTGCGGGTAGCATACTCTTGTAGTCATCTCAAATCCAGCATTTATTGATGAACCGGCGGCCGCTTGCGGCCGCGGGAGTCGGGCTGTGATAGACTGGTCTGCTGGGTGGAGTTCTGATGAGGAGGAAGTCCGGATGTGGAAAATGGAGGTCCTCATGGAGTGGGGGGGTCGTCTGGCTTGTTGTGAGGCTCTTCTGGGGTGGCGGGCCAGGGCTAGAACCTGCTATCACTTCCGGGCACCTTATGAGTGGCTGGGCACAGTGAGAGCCAGTAGCAGCTCTGCCCCATGTCTGTCTCTTTTTATACAACTTTTAATTGTATATCTTTGTAATTGTAAAAATAAAAAAATAAAAAAAAAAAGAACGGCCATGCGGTGCTAGTCACATTCTAACTGGAGGGTGGATGCCCGTTTTCAGGTAGGGTTATAGGACTAGGTGTCCGAAAACAAAGAGACAGGTAACAGATCTGGAATCTGGCCACACTTACTACTCTTCTGCTGTGGTTGTGATCCCGGACGAGCTCCCAAGTGATGCAGATGAGACAGAAGCAGCCGCGGCTGGTCTCTGTGTTTGATCGCAATCCCAGGTTCTTCAATATTTTAAAGAATGAAAATATTGAATAATATAGATGCTCAGACTCAGAATTAGAAAGTAGAAAAGTTTATTAGAAAGTAGAGGAGAAAGGGAAAGGAACTCCCCTTGTGGGGGAGGAACTTAGTATAGGACTAAGTTAGAGTAAGTGATTTTGTGTAGGCTCTTTTAAAGGCCGGCTGCATTGTTATCAACCAAGTATTACAGAGAATATCAGAATCTTCAGGGGGTCTTGCTAGTTTGGGTCTTCCCTGCTATCTGCCCCAGGTATTGATTATTATCTTAGTCTTGTGACTCCTAGTTCCAGACAGAATTGTATGGTCCTGGAGAAACCAGCAATGTTAAAGATAGGGCCTTAGGATGAGGTGGGGTAGGTCAATGGGGGAGAAATGGAACTTCTGGCAAGGATAAACTGGACTTCTCTCTGGTTGGCAAGGGAAACTGAGGCTTCCTCTTTCAGTGTTTTTCCATTTCATGGGTAAAGCTGTTTTAGGAGCAGTGGCCCGCATTGAAAATGCAATTGTTTATGAATATTTTTGCATTTTATCATGACAGTGTCCAATTTTTTCTAACAGATCTCTGCCCCATAATGGAATAACTGTGGGCAAAATATAGGGCTGAACATTAGCCTCATCTCCATCCAGGTCAGTGCAACTGAGAGACTTATTAGCACTTTGAATAACAGTCATGACACCCAAACCTGAAAAAGCTGCATGAAGCCCACAGTATTTTTCCATCCAGAAGACCAGCGGTGCGAGGCAATTATAGTAGTATCGGCCCCTGAATCAAGTAAACCTTCAATTTTAGTACCATCTTCAAAAGTAAGCACCATAGTGGGAAATTGTGTCCCAGAAACATCAACATTAGTGCTGCCAAAACCACCTTCCCTAGTGATTCCAGTATTAGGAATTGGCATTTTTTGTAATAAAGGAAGCTGAGCGATCCTTTCACCTTTCAAAATGTGTATTTCAGCCATCACGGAAACAATGAGCATGATTTCACTTTCAGAATCACTATCATTAAGTCCCACTTGCTCATCCACTCTTCTCACTGTCATACTACTGCAGCCAGTTATTAATCCAAATGATTGAGGAGGCAAAGGACCAAAGATATTGGTCAGTATTTGGTAAATATTGTTAAGCCGTTAAGAACAAATCCTGAATAACTGGAATATCCAAAGCGGCACTGCCCTTAGTGCCCCCGGCAAAGTCTGATAGGCCAGTTTATCATCTAATGTTTCTGGTTTTAAAATATGAATCAAAGCAGGGATGCCATGGGGCAAGGGGGGAGAGCAGACAGACCATGGGGCGAGCTTTTCAATTCAAGGCCTTTATTTGCTCAGCTTTTGCTCCCCTCGCCCGTCTGAAAAGGGCACGGGTGGAAACGTTGCTGAGACAAATGTAATATTATTTTCTATTATTTTTATGAAAGCATCTGTTGGGCACCTGTGTTGTTGTTGTTGACAGGGCCCCGGTTCTGGCCCCTCTGTTCGTTTCCCCACTTCTCCACAGAAGTAGAGGGGAGCAGTGAGCCAGCTCTTTTTTTGAATGGCAGTCTCTGGTCCAATGTCTGCCTTTGTCACATCTCTTACAAGGCTTGGAAGGCTGAGAGCAATTTCGCCATCTCCTCTTTTAAAACAGTTTTGTTTCAAATGCCCCTTTTTGACCACATCCAAAGCACTTCCTCTGAGTGGCATTTTGGAACACAGCTGCTATGACTTGAACCTGATGCGTGGTGTAACCCACATCCTGGCAAGCAAAAATGAAATCAATAGAATCTTTTACAATGGATATTGAGGCTTGAATGGCTTTGTGACAATCAGAGGAATTGGTTTCCACCTCTAGGGTAGATATTAGCATGTCATGCAAAGCTACAGCAGGGACAGATTTTTCTAAAGTATCTTGTAAAACACTGGTATCTATTTATGTCGTATTAATGAATGCAGTCATTCTATATCTGTCCTTTTCCTTCTGACTAATTTCACTCAGCATGATAGATTCCATGTCCCTCCATTTGCAAATGTGGGAAATGGTAATGGCAGATTAAGACTCACCATTGAATATACACAAAGAGACTTAAGTGATAAACTCTAAATACCTGCAGGGCTAGCCACAATGTGTAAAATAAGAGACAGAGAGATGCAGAGGCAGAGAGAGAGACAGAGAGAGAAAGAGAGGAAACTGGGGTACCTGCTATTAAGGCAGCATGGGGGTGGGCAGGAAGGGGTGGGGTACATTGGTGGTGGAAATGGGGCACTGGTGGAGGGATGGGTGCTGGTATACTGTATTACCAAGAACCAATTATGATCACCTTTGTAATTGTATGTTTCACTGTGGTATAATAAAAAAATAAAAAATAAAAAAATAATAAAAAAATGAAAAAAAAAAGAAAACTTATTCAATATTTGATCAAACCTAGGGTTTTCTTAGAGTTCATATTGTTATAGAAATAGAAAATGTTTACTTTATATCATTCATACACAAAATAAAAGGTCTTTAAAGTGAAAAAAAAAGTATCTTGTAATTGGGCAATAAAATCAACATACAATTCAGTGTCTTGTTGTAAAGCTTTAGTAAAAGGAACCATTTGTTTGCCCAGGAATTCCAAGTTAGCCCAGGAATTCCATGCCTTAAGGCACATAACAGTTGTAGTTTCTAATATATTTGCAGTGAGGGTAACTTGATCAGTAGCTGCTATCCAATTTCTTGTGCCCATAATATGGGCCAATGTTGTATCAACTTGTCTTCCTGTTGCTCATCGATTTGCTTAAGCGGGCACCAATAACATCTCCATACGTCCTGTACCATGCTAGTGTAGCCCAAGGGCAACTGCTCGCTCCAGGAACATGAAGAGCCTCAAACCATTCCTTCAGGTCATGGGAATGAGATCTATAATTGTTACTGGTTTTGGCATATCAAATATGACACGGGTAGCTTGCCAGGCTCTGCCATGCAGGTGAGATACTCTTGTAGTAGCCTCTCCTGCATTTATTGATGAACCAGGGAGAGATCAGCTTTTCTCTTGGGTGGAGCTCTGACGAGCTGTGGTGTATGGATGTTGAAAATGGCAGCCCTCATGGTGTGGAGGGACACCATGAGGCTGCCTAAACAAAAAAGGACTAAAATAACTGTCCTCTGGCTTTTGGCGAGGTTCTAGTTATTTTTTTCCCCTTAGCCACCTTCTCAGCTTCCTCCCTTGCGCCACCATGACTTAAACTGAAGAAATTGTGCCTTTTCCAAAACCAACTTTACAATCATTTGCCAGTCACTAGGAAGTAAAACATTTGTCACTTGTGTTCCCATTGTTCATCAGTTTGCTCCAGCAGGCACCAGTAACATCTCCATTAATTGGGAATGAGGTTCATTATTGTTATTGTTTTTGACTTATCGAATATAGTAGCTTGCCAGGATCTGCTGTGGCTCTGGGTTCATCCCAGGGCCCCAGTCTTTTTCTATGCTAGACCATCCATCATCCAGGGCCCACAGGGCAGAGCCCTGGGGGTGTAGACAAGCCTGCCTCCTGTCTGCCACCTGCCAATGCAACCAGGCACCGCAGCCACACCTGCAACACCTCGAGGGGCAGAAAAATATTTGCTTCAGCTAAATTTTCAAGCATTGCCAAAACATAGGTGGAAGTAGGGCCATACATTGAAACGACCTGTTTAAGGGAGATCAGAAACTTAAAAGGAAATGCCTCATAGTCGCCTTCATATTTATTGCTCCTTATATTAAGATTATAGGCGACAGGAAATGCCATAGCCTGAAGCTCTGGCTTATAAACAAAAGAATCAGGAGTATTAATTATTGTGCTCAGCTCGTGATTTAATTTATATTGATGAGCTGCTGCTACTTCCTCATTTTGATATGGAGGAATCTGAGCCGACTCAACTCTGCTCAGATTCAGGTTCAGGAAGGGGGTTGTTAAGGCCCTGTAGGGAGGGAAACTCAGACCTCTGCCACAGCTTATGCGACTTTTTTTGTATTTTCAAACCGCTGATCTAATTTTTTATGAATTTCACGAAATTCCCTCCAGATAGCTGTGATGCGTGAGGGCACATCTAGTTCCTTATGGGATTCGAAACTACCATCTTGTGAGGCTGCCTGTTAGTTTTGGTTTTACAAATTACAAAGGCAGGCAAAGATGACACAGTCTCACGTTTCTTCCTGGCTTTGTGCTCAGAAATTACTCCTGGCAGTGCTGTGGGATTCTGAGGATATAACCAGGGTTGGCTACATGCAAGGCAAATTGCCCTTCCTGCTGTGCTATTGCTCTGGCCTGAAGAGCTGTTTTTTTTTTTTCCTTTTTTGGGTCACACCCGGCAATGCTCAGGGGTTTATCCTGGCTCTGCACTCAGGAATTACTCCCACTGTTGCTCGGGGACCATATGGGATGCCGGGGATCGAACCCGGGGTTGGCATGGGCCGGCCGCATGCAAGGCAAATGCCCTACCCACTGGGCTAACGAAGAGCTGTATTTTTCTGTGTAACTATTTCTTGTCTTTTATGAGATGTGGCTTTTCCCTTAATTATTTACAATGCTGTAAAAGTTTCTTCATGTCGCTTTTTATTTATCTATGTGTTTAGAATATACTGTAGGCACCCCTAAAGTTCAGGCATCACCTTGACCTAGAACAACTCTGCATAATTTTTTCACTAATCTACCCATCTTTCTGTCATATTCATAACTTCAGTCTTAATACAGCAGCACTAAGAAGGACGAAAAAGAGTGCCTGAAAAAATTACAGGGCCAAACTAGGCTGCCAAAACAAAAAAGGACTAAAATAACTCTCTGTACTTTCAATGCACCTACATTGGCACCAGAAGCATATATTGAGGACCTGATGGTGCAAGTGCAAAAGATCAAGTACGACATCATTGGTCTGACTGAGAGGAGGAGACGTCAATCGTATCACGCCGTTTTGAAACCAAAGAAGAACTGTTCCTAGGAACATGCGACGAAAGTGGCATCGGTGTCCTTGTCAACGGGAACATGGCCGTGAACATTGATTCCTTTGAATGCCTAACAAACCAGATAGGACGATTGCACGTGAAGAGGTGTGGCCCACTGCCAGCAATTTCTATCTTCGTTGTCTACGCACCAAAATCCACATACAAGGAGGAAGAAATTGAGAAATTCTACATGGAACTGGAGTTGTATAAAAAAAGATCATACCTTCTATAAGATCATAGTCGGTGATTTTAATGCCATGATAGGACCGAGAAGATCAGCAAAAAAACTCGACTTCAGGAACTATGGCCTAGAATGGAACGAACAAGGTGAGAGACTATCTGAGTTCATCACGTCCACCAAAACCATTCATGGGAATTCACAGTTCCAGAAGGCTGAAGCGAAACGTTGGACATGGGAATCTCCTGGTGGACAGTTCCACAATGAAATTGACCACATCATCTTCAATTGACGGTTTTGCCTGACCAATGTCGCTGTTGTCCCAAAATTCCAAACATGATCAGACCATCGTCTCCTTCATGCAATATTCTATTTCACGCAACGTGGAGAAAAAGCTGCAAAGTTTAAGAAGAGAACTCCCAGAACAACCACCAATTGAGAACCTTTGGCACCATTGCGGCAATATGGGAAGATACCATCATTGATGACATTGATAGAGAATACAACCGACTGGTTCAGCACCTCCATGATTGTGCGAAGAATACCAAGAGAGAAAAAGCCACAAAAGGATGCCTGTCTTCAAAAACTCTCGAGCTCATTCGCCAATGTGGCAAGGCGCGAGCCTCAGGCAACCAAATGCTAACATCCAAGCTTGCAAAGCAGTGCAGAGAAGCGATAAAGGAAGACCTCAAAGAGAGAAGAGCAAAATACTGGAAGATCCAGCAGAAAACCATTCACAAGGCCCGCCTGTCCTTCGCTGTCGGGGATGCCGCTGGGGTCCCCAACAGTGCCGGGAAGTGAGTTCCCTTGTACCCCGAAGCCGGCGGGGAATGGATAAAGACTCAGGAATCCGATGCAGTTTTAAAAGGACTTTACTATCACAGGTTCCAATATACAATCCAAGAGCAGGGAAAACCTCTGGACTCTGGGTTTCCAGCTAGGCCTCAGCCAGGTGTAGGCCAAGATGGCTGCCACCACGTGTTGAGGCCCAACAGAGAGTGGAGAGGATGGAGAAGCAAAACACCAAGGGAAGCTGAAATGGCAAAAGGGGAAAAAAGAGAGAGAGCTTCTTTCTTGTTGCAGCTTATTTTTTTTTTCTTTTTTGGGTCATACCCGGCAATGCTCAGGGATTTCTCCTGGCTCTGCACTCAGGAATCACTCCTGGCAGTGCTAGGGGGACCACATGGGATGCCGGGGATCGAACCCAGGCCGGCATGGGCCAGCTGCTGCGTACAAGGCAAACGCCCTACCCGCTGGGCTATCTCTCCGGCCCCTGCAGCTTATTTTATAGCTAGAAATCTGCCCAAACTCCCCAGTCCAGCCCATTCTGGGCTGGGCTATCTAGAGATGAAAACAGGAAAATAGCTCTATAGAAATGTAGCAACTTCAGGAGCCCTTCTGGCCGTTTACAAGGACCCAGAGCTAATTCAAAACCTCCTAGCAGAGCTGGGAGGAGCTGTAAGCTAAATGTAACTTCCCCTGGCAGGGAGGGTCAAATGCCCTCAGGTAAGTTCTCCCCAGCACCTCACCTAATGTCTTTTTAAATGCTAATGTCTTGAGCTAAGATCTGCCTGGAAAAGCCTTTATAGGATAGAGAAGGGGGTTTGTGAGATGGCATGTCTCTGAACCAAAGACTAATACTAATGCCAGTTAAATATTTCTCCAAGCCTTCACAAGTCTCGTCTACTTCACGGTAGTTTTGTATTTTAATTGCCTTTGAGTTATCAGGGAACCATGCTTGCTTGCTTGAAGGCAAACAGCATTTCCCTCTGGTCTAATTACTTAGAGATCCAACGTGGCCAGGCAAATATGCTGGTAAGATCTAGCTAGTCCCACGATGATTGTGGTAGCATGAGAGAATATTTATACCAGCTAGTATAGAATACAGAGTCAGATAATCTGCCACATTTAGACTACCCCCTTATCGACGAAGTGACCTGCAGGAGGCAATTCAGAGCAGATGCGAGGCTCTTAGAGGAGTCCTGCCACACTTCGCCAACTATAAAACCAAGATGACTGCTCTCCGACATCCTGATGAATTGATCACATCTTCCAGAAAGGCAATGGAGAAGATTATCCATGATTTCTACTCAGCTCTCTTTGACAGCCACGTCCATCTGCCCACATACCAAATTCCGCTGGATGGATATGTCATTCCCAATCTTCTCCCTCCTGAAATCCGACATGCCATTTCATCAGTAAAGAAGGGAACAGCAACCAGGCCCCGACAAAGGCCAGGATTGATTCCTGAACATAAAACCGGTAATAATCCCTGGTGAACATAATCTCTCAAACTCACCTCTTTTCAAGTGAGGGAGAGAAAGCTTTGAAGATGGCCTATATTAAGAAAGTGAGATGCATTTTTTTTTTTAGTTGGGGGAGCAAACCCACCTCTTCTCAGGTGTTATTCCTGCTCTGTACTGAGAGGGTAGTATTACCCCTTGTTCATAGCCCTCCAGTTCCTGCTTGCCAGCTTTGGGTTTTGTATAATAAACAAAAGGTTATTTCTCTTCTCTCTCTTTTTTTTTTTGCCTTTTTTTTGGTGTCTGTCATACCCAGCAATGCTCAGGGGTTCCTCCTGGCTCTGACATCATGAATTCCTCCTGGCAGTACTTGGGGGACCATATGGGATGCCTGGGATCAAACCCAGGTTGGCTGCATACAAGGCAAATGCCATACTCTCTGGACTATTGCTCCGGCCCTGTTTCTCTATGTCTTGTATGGCTTTTATATGTTTTATGCTAGTGCAAAGGATTTTTATATAGACACAAGAAGACAGTAAAGGCTGTACATTTGTGATACAGGAGATAATTAACACTGAATTAGTTACTCCGGCTAATCTGTCATTTTTTTTCTTTTTGGGTCACACCCTGTGATGCTCAAGGGTTACTCCTGGCTCTGCACTCAGGAATTACTCCTGGCGGTGCTCAGGGCACCATATGGGAACCCGGGGATCGAACCTGGGCCGGCAGAGGCTGGCTGCGTGCAAGGCAAATGCCCTACCCGCTGGACTATTGCTCTGGCCCCCAGCATCTGTCCTATTTCTTAACTTTAAAACTCAGTTGCCCCTAGATTGATTCTGATTCCTTACACCCGTAAAGGAGGGTCCCATTTCGGTATTAGATGGACCCAGTGCAAACTGTGAACAACCTATTCTGATCTCCACATGGGATGGAATAAATATCCCAAACAATATTATAAGTTGTACCGAGGTCATGGAAAAAAATTCCAAATGTGTTTCTAGAAATACATTTTTATTGAATATGCTACAGTAATCTCATGCATCCATTATAATCCTCTCTTTTTTTGAACATCGCTTTTCCGTAGATGAATCACTACAGGATAAGCCGTAGACCCCTAGTTATTACAGATACAGTACAGTAAAAAATCTAGAAAGTGAAATAAGTCAAAATCTCAGTGCAGTCTGCATTATTGCATGAACTATAGAGAATAATATGACCAAATTCTTCCTATGACTGAAAGAAAATTAGGCACAATTTCACATTCATCTCAAGACTATTTGTATGTTGTAAAACTATTTTAAAAAGGAAGTAAATTTTTATTCAAAATTTTTTCCAATATGATTGAAAGAAAACTTTATATTTACAGTATTTAAATCAAGCACTAGCCTAGAAATGTTTTCTAATGTGGTTATATCCATCTCGTTTTAGATATTGAGCTTAAGCATGATTACACCGAGCATAACCAGAGAATTCAGTGTAGATAGTTTTGGCAAGCTGGAATTCAGAAGAGGAAAGAAACAAATGAGAGGAATGATTACCGAAGTATTTTAAATTGTTATGCTCCACACGTTTCAGAATGGATGTTAAATGACAACTCTCCTGTCATGATGCCTAATAAATATGATGTAAGTAAGAACACTATTCAGATTGACGATCCTCCTGACATCCACCATATACAGAATTTGGAGAGGTACAAAACATTCTCTGAAATAAGTAATATCACTGAACTTTCAAAAATGCATGCTGCTTAAAAACATCATGAATGTCTAAAAGACAGTCAGAATTCCGTCCTCAATATCCATCAGAGAACACATAATTTAGATAAAACAAGTAAACATGCAGAATTTGAAAAAACTTCATCCGAAAGACAAAGACTCAGTGGACATCAACTAATACACCCAGAGGAACAATCATTTGAAAGTCAAGAATGTAGAAAAACTTGCTTAGGTATCTCAAAACTCATGAAATATGCAGAGCTAACAAAGCAGAGAAATGGAAGAAAATGTTCACAAGCACATCACAACTCAATCATCAACAAACTGACAAGAGAGAAACCCTTTGAATGTGAAGAATGTAGGAAAACTTTCTCAAGGAAGTCATACCTCATTCAACATGTGAGAAATCACACAGGACAGAGACGCTATGGGTGTAGTGAATGTAGAAAAACTTACTCATGGAAGTCAGGCCTCACGAGACATGAGAATTCACACAGGACAGAGACCCTATAACTGTAGTGAATGTAGGAAAGCTTTCTCATGGAAGTCAGACCTCATGAAACATATGAGAATTCACACAGGAGAGAAAAACGTATGAATGTAATGAATGTAGGAAAACTTACTCACGGAAGTCCTACCTCATTGAACATAAGAGAATTCACACAGGAGAGAAGCCCTATGATTGTAATGAATGTAGGAAAAGTTTCACAAGGAATCAGTAACTCACTGTACATATGAATATTCACACAAGAAATAAACCCTTAGTGTGTAATGAATGTAGGAAATCATTCTCACAGAGATCACATCTCACTGCACATATGAGAATTCACACAGGAGAGAAACCCTATGAGTGTAATGAATGTAGGAAATCATTCTCACAGAGATCGCATCTCACTACACATGAGAATTCACACAGGAGGGAAACCTTACGAGTGTAAAGAATATAATAAAGCTTATTAAATAGATTCATCCCTCATTGAACATGAGAGTTCACACAGGAGAGGAACCCTATGCGTGTAAAGAATGTAGGAAAACTTTTTAGGAAAACTTAGTATTGTAAATCATGTCTCATTGTCCATGAGAGAATTCGCACTGGAAAGAAATGTTGTGAATGTAAAGAATGTAGGAAAACTTTCTCAAAGAAGTCATAGCTTGCTGCACAATAAACAGTACACACAGAAGAGAAATTCTACAAATATAAATAATGTACGAAAGCTTTCCTGTTGACATCTTGCTACACTGTACATAAGAAAATTCACACAGCAGAGGAAACCGTATGAAATTAAAGAATAGGGAAGCATTCACATGGAACTCATACCTCAACCAGCAAAAGAGATTTCACATAGAGAAATTCTATGGTCATAAAGAATTTATGGAAGCAATAAATGAAGACTCTGAATGTCAAGACTATAGAAACGACTTCTGTTTTCACCAGTACAAATTTCTCATAGTCAAGATTCTACATCATTTCTCATGTGTCTGCTGTATGCATGATCCCATGTCTTAGCGTTCTGCAAGACAGAAATGTAAGGATACTCCTATCAACAATTTTTTAATTTTAATCTTTTTTTCTTAAATATTTTATTATACCACCATGAGATATACAATTACAACGTTGTTCATGTTTGGAGGTTTCAGTCACATAGTATTCCAGCACCTGGCCCTACACCCGGTCCCATTTCCCACCACCAATATCCCAAATTCCCTCCCCCATCCCATAACCTGACTCTATGGCAGGTTCTTTATCTCTTTTCTCTCTCTCCCTCTCTCTTTTCCTTCTCTTACACATTGTGGGTTGCACTACATACACTTAGAGGCCATCATGTGCATTTTTTTGCTAGTATTTAATGCTCAGTTCTAGGTTGGAATTAGCCCTTTCGACATTTATTCACCCATGTTCCATTCTCTGTCTTACCTAACCCCCTGACTCTCACACGTTTGCGGTAATTTCCACTTTTGGTAAGACCTTCTGATCCACGTTTCGCCTGACATTGGATTTTGGTGTCATAATATGTGTGTATATATATATATTTATGTCATGCAAATAAATGCAGTCATTCTATATCTCTTTCCTTTTGACTAATTTCACTCAACACGATCCTTTCCTTGTCCATCCATTTATAGGCATATTTCATAAATTCATTTTTCCTGACAGCTCCATAGTATTCCATTGTGTAGATATACCACAGTTTCTTTATCCAGTCATCAGTTCTCGGGCATACTGGTTGTGTCCAGGTTCTGGCTATTTGAATTGTGCTGCTATGAAAATACAAGTGCGGATTGTATTTCCACTGTGTGTTTTTGGCTTCCCAGGGTGTATTCCCAGGAGTGGTATGGCTAGGTCAAAAGGGAGCTCAATTTCTAACCTTTGGAGGAATGTGCAGTTGTTTTCCAGAAAGGTTTTACAAGTCGACATTCCCACCAACAATTTATGAGAGTACCCTTTTCCCCGCATCCACACCAGCACTTGTTGTTTTTACCCTTTTGGATATGGGCCAGTCTCTGTGGTGTGAGGTGATATCTCATTGTTGTTTTGATTTGCATCTCTCTGATAAGTGATGATGAGCATTTTTATATGCCTTTTGGCCATTCGAATTTCTTCCTTGTCAAAGTTTCTGTTCATCTCTTCTCCCGATTTTTTAATGGGGTTGGCTGTTTTCTTATATAGCTTTACCAGAGCCTGATATATCCTGGATATTAACCCCTTATCAGATGGGTATTGGGTGAATATTCTTTCCCATTCTGTGGACTGTCTTTGTATCTTGGTCACTTTCTTTCGAGGTGCAGAAGCTCTTTAGTTTCATGTAGTCCCATATGTTTATCTTCTACTTGCTTTGTTAATGGTATTTCACTTTTGAGGATGTCTTTAGCTTTAATGTCATGGAGGGTGTTTACTATATTTTCTTCAACGTACTTTATGGATTCAGGTCTGATATTGAGATCTTTAATCCATTTTGATCTGATTTTTGTGCAAGGTTTTAGACACAGGTCCAAATTCATTTTTTTTTAATGTAGCTGTCCAGTTTTCCGAGCACCACTTGTTGAAGAGGCTTTCCTTACTCCAGTTTGGAATCTTTGCACCTTTATCGAAGATTAACTGATCATGTCTTTGAGGGTGGGTTTCAGGATATTCAACTCTATTCCATAGGTCCACAGGTCTGTTTTTATTCCAATACCACGCTGTTTTAATTACTACTGCTTTGTAGTACAGTTTGAGGTTGTGAAAGGTGATGCCTCCATCTTTTCCCCAAGGATTGCTATAACTATCCGTGGAGGTTTATTATACCATACGAAATTCACGAGTGTTTGGTCAATTTCTTCAAAGAATGTCATGTGTATCCTTATAGGGACCGCATTGAATCTGTACAAAGCTCTAGGAAGTATTACCATCTTGACAATGTAAATTCTCCCCATCCATGAGCAGGGAATGTGTTTCCATTTCCTCATGTCCTCTTTTATTTCTTGTAGCAGCCAATGTCTTGTAGTTCTCTTTGTATGGGTCCTTTACACACTTGGTTAAGTTGATTCCTAGGTATTTGATTTTCTGTGGCACAATTGTGAATGGAATCGATTTCCTAATATCCCTTTCTTTTTCATTATTTGTATATAGGAAAGCCACGGACTTTTGGGTATTGATTTTGTACCCTGCCACTCTATTATAAATATTGTTTCAAAGAGCTTTTGGGTTGAAAGCTTAGGGTTCCCTAAGTATAATATCATGTCATCTGCAAATAATGATAGATTGATTTCCTTGCCTATCTGGATACCCTTAATGTCCTTTTCTTCTCTGATTGCTATGGCGAGTACTTCCAGTACTATATTGAATAAAAGAGGTGAGAGAGGGCAACCTTGTCATGTTCCTGATCTTAAGGGGAAGGCTTTCAATTTATCCCCATTGAAAATGATACTCTTGGGGCTGGAGCGATAGCCCATCAGGTAGGGCGTTTGCCTTGCTCGCGGCGGCCCATGCCGGCCGGGTTTGATCCCCGGCATCCTATATGGTCCCCGAGCACCGCCAGGGAGTAATTCCTGATGGCAGAGCCAGGAGTAACCCGTGAGCATTGCCGGGGTGACCCAAAAAGCCAAAAAAAAAAAATGATACTCTGTGGGCTTTTTGGTAGATGACTTTGACTATCTTGAGGAAGGTTCCTTCGATTCCCATTTTCTGGAGGGTTTTTATCATGAATGGGTGCTGGATCTTGTCAAATGCTTTTTCTGCATCTATTGATAGGATCATATGGTTTTTATTTTTTCTCTTATTTATATGATGTATTATGTTGATTGATTTGCGAATGTTGAACCATCCTTGCGTTCTCGGGATGAATCCTACTTGGTCATGATGTATGATCTTTTTGATGAGTCTTTGGATTCTGTTTGCTAGTGTTTTGTTGAAGATCTTAGCATCTGTGTTCATCAAGGAGATTGGTCTGTAATTTTCCTTCTTTGTGTTGTCTCTCCCTGCTTTGGGTATCAGGGTGATAAGTGCCTCGTAGAATCTGTTTGGGAGTGTTTCTGTTTCTTCTATTTCCTGGAAGAGCTTGAACAGGACAGGCAGTAGGTCCTCCTTAAAGGTTTGGTAGAATTCGCTAGTGAACCCGTCTGGACCTGGGCTTTTGTGTTTGGGCAGACTTTTTAATTAGTGTTTCAGTTTCCTCGATGGTGATAGGCTTATTCAGGTATTGGAGGTCTTCTTGTTCCAATCGTGGGAGGTTATAGGACTTCAGGAATTTATCCCTTTCTTCTAGGTTCTCATGTGTCATGGCATATAGGTTCTCAAAGTAATCTTTGATGATCTTTTGAATTTCTGTCTTTTCTGTTGTGATGTCACCTTTTTCATTTCTGATTCTGTTTATTTGGGTTCTCTCTTTCTCTGTCCTTACAAGTCTTGCCAGTGGCTTGTCGATCTTGTTTATTTTTTTCAAAGAACCAGCTATTGGTTTCATTAATCTTTCGGATTGTTTTCTTGGTTTCCAGCTCGTTGATTTCCTCCCTAAGTTTTATTATTTCCTTCTTTCTGCCTGGGTTGGGCTTCTTTTGTTGGTTTTCTTCTAATATTTTCTATCAACAATTTTGAGCAGATGCTGGAAGCCACTAGGGATAGGATCCTGAAAGCTGCAGACTGTAGATTCTCTCCTGGCATAGAAAATTTGTGGGTTCTGAAAGATCTTAAGAACCTTCTGTCACCTGGGTCCAGAGCTATAGCACAATTGAAAGGAAGTTTGCCTTGCTCATGACTCAGGTTCAGTTCCTGGCTTCCCATGTAGTCCCCTGAGCTCCACCAGGAGTAATTCTTGAGAGCAGGGCCAGGAGTAACCCCTGAGCTTTCCAGGGTACGACTCAGAAGTGAAAAAAGAATCAAAACTATTCCACCTCTTTACGGGTTTTGAATAGTTCTTTAAATTGAATTGAATTGTTCTTTAAATTGAATGTTTCATATTACTTGCTCAGAATAAAACCTGAGTGAATGTAAATAAAATTATCAGAAAACATTTTAAAAAGTCAGTTTGTGATGATTGCTATATAAGTTTCATGTGCTTAAATATAGTACAGTATAACAGGCTGCCTTTTCTTACATATATAATGAAGTTCTAAATTGTAGCATCTGAAGTATAGTGCATCGAACTTTATTTTGTCCATGAGTTTCATTATAATAATTATGTCTTTCAGTAAAAGAAATTATTTTGGTTTTTATTTGGGTCACCAGCAGTGGTGCTCATGGCTTACTCCAGGCTCTGGTCTCAGGGATCATGCTGGGTGTTGCTTGGGTATCATATGGGTAGTCGGGAAAAACCTGTGGGCCACAGACAACGCAGGTGACCTCCCCACTGAACGATGTTTCTGTTTCATTCTCCCGACAATGTTTTCTGCAAGAACAGAAGAGACTGGAAAAGCTGGGTAGAAATGAGTACTTGGGCATCCACGGCAGGAAAGAAGGTTCCAGGGTAACCTGACTTCTTCAGGCACCTATATGGTCCCAGCCTGAGGGGTGATAGTGTATACCCTGTGGTGGTTCCCTCCTCCTCTGTGGCTCCCCATATACACCCCGAAAACATACACATGTTGCTAAATCTTCATAAATACCATACACGTGACTCAACTGAGCAACCCTGGCCTCAGAAGTAGAGACTTCAATAGAACAATCTATCAGTTGAATCAGGCAAAAGGCCAGGTACACAGCCATGACCTATTCAAGTCCTTCAAGGTTCAGGCCTCTGTAAATGCATTTCAGGAAGTCATACAGGCCAGATATTATCTAGAGCTTACTGCAGACCAGCCGAAAAGTAGGGCACAGGAAGTAATCCCTGAGGAGAACTTAATGCCCCAGCCAGGGAGACTCCAGAAAAGGCTTCAACCTCTCGAGACAGGAGAAACCTCAGCAGGAACAAAAGACCCAAATGAGTACAGGAAAGAACTAAGTAAAGTTCCAAATACCTTTCCATTGGCAACACCATAACCACTGACACTCATCGATAAAGTCCCAAAGTGGTGCAGTGTGGGGAAAACCCTCTCTAACCATCTGCCAAAATGGAATCAGGCGGCCTGCAGCGATAGTATAGTGGGTAGGGCGTTTGCCTTGCATTCGGCCAACCTGGGTTCGATCCCCGGCATCCCATATAGTCCCCGAGCACCGCCAGGAGTAATTCCTGAGCGAAGAGCCAGGAATAATAACCTGAGCATCGCTGGATGTTATCAAAAAGCAAATAAATAAATAAATAAAAATATATATATATATATATATATATATATATATATATATATATATATATATATATGGAAGCAGGCCCACATTTTGCTTTTGAATCACAATTGTATAGGTGAATTAATCTTTCTTTGCTTTTTTGTTTGTTTTGCTCTGGGGCCACACCTTACATTGTTCAGGGGTAATACTTTGCAATGAGGGATTACTCCTTGTATTGGATGCCAGGGACTGAACCCATGTTAGCCTTATGTACCCTCACTCTGATCCCTCCTTTAATGAGTGATACCTATTCTCTCCCCTCCGCCCCCCCACACACCCCTCTATTTTTTTCTTTTTCTGTCACATCTTCCAATGCTCAGGGGTACTACTGCCTCTGCGCTCAGAAATTACTCCTGACTCAGACACAAAAGGGAGAGTTGCCCTCTGGCTCTCCCCTAGCTCAACTGACCATGAGGCTTCCAGGAGGAAAGATAGGTTTTGGGAGTGGGCCCATCACCTCTGTGGGGCCTTGGGAGCAGCCTGATGAGACTTGCTCTTCACAATAGCCACCATATTCACTATACAGACTCCAAAGCACATCAGAGCCTGCCCAGGAGAGATGCTGATCTCAAGACCTTATTAACAGAGTAGCCGAGTTCAAGCCCAGGTAGGCGGCCCTCGGAGGCAGAAGTCACTGGGCATTCATGAGATGGAGCAGAGGCCCAGTGGCTCTGCCCACAAACTGCCACAGGGCGACTGGCCATATGCAGAGATTCAGAGTGGCCTCATAGTACATCAAACTAGTGGAACCAATCATGTCCTAGAATATATTACAATCCACAATGTGTAAGAAAGGGAAGTGAGGAGAGAGAAAGAAAGATACAGAACCCGCCATGGAGGGGGAGGGGTAGGGGGGGGAGAGGTGGGGACATTGGTGATGGAAAATGGGTACGGGTGGAGGGATGGGTGTTGGAACACTGTAGAACCAAAACTCAAACATGAGCATTTTGAAATTGTATATCTAAAGGTAGTATAATAAAATAATTTTAGAAAACTACTCTTGGCTGTGCCAGGGAATCTTATGAGATGCTGGGTATGGGATCCAGGTCAACCACGTGCAAGGCAAAAACCCTACTCACTGCACTTACTCTAGTCCCTCTCTCCTCTACTTGTAAATAAAACTGTTTGACTTCTTTATCTGAAATTCTCTTCTGTCAGGGATTCTGTGATGAATCAGGGAAATGGGCAAAGGACACAGGAGACTTTTCCTATTCCAGCAATGAGCCCTTTTCTGTCCAGTTGGATCTACTGTTTTCTGAATACTTGGGTTAGATTTCATGGCCATGCTTATAGAACATTAGATGTAGTGTCATGGGGTGCGGCGGGGCTGGTTGGGCCCTAGCCTCCATGACAGGATCTCAGAACAGTCATTTTTCGTCCTAGTCCCTAACCCAGTCCCAAGGTCTGAACCAAAGGCGTCAAGCAGGAAGGCAGGAGAGTTCTATGGAGACTTCTACTGTTAAATAGGGGCCCTTTCCCTGTCTCAACCAGGGACATCAACACATCAACCACCAAAATCAGCCACCAGATATCTCTGCCTCTGCAGCATGTGATGCTTGGCGCTCCTCTCCAGGGCCTGTCACCTCTGCTCCAAGTAGAACACACACACGTCCAGTTCAGCGAAGGTGGATAGGAGAATGGATGGAAATTCAAAGCTTCATTGTTAGCTAAGAGCCAAACACCACAAAGCATGAGGCCTGACCGTCATTGAAACAACCCTGTAATACAAGAGATGTCGGGGAGCTCCGCCGGGGTCCCCGACAGTGCCGGGAAGCGAGTTCCCTTCTACCTCCGAGCCGGCGAGGAATGGATGAAAACTCAGGAATCCGATGCAGTTTTAAAAGGCTTTACTTATCACAGGTTCAGGCATACAAATCAGCAAAAGGAAAAGCCCGGGGCTTAGGATTCCAGGCTAGAACCCCAGCCACGTGTAGGCCAAGATGGCGGCCACCACGTGTAAAGGCCCTGTAAAAGGAGAAGAAGACAAGACTCCCAAGAAGGGTGAGCGCTCACAAAGAGAGAGCCCAAAAAGAAGCGTGCGAGAGAGGAAACAGGCTAGTTTTATACCCCTGCAACTCAGACCTCCCTCCCACTGTTATGGAAAGCAGGGAGGGTCAAATGCCCTTAGGTAATCCCTCCCTGCACCTCACCTAGGCCCTTTTGTATGCTAATGTTTTGAGCCAAGATCTGCCTGGAAATGCCTTTATAGGGTAGAGAAGGGGGTTTCTGAGATGGCATGTCTCTGTACCAAAGACTAATACTAATGCCAGTTAAATATTTCTCCAAGCCTTCACAAGTCTCTTCTACTTCATTGTAGTTTTGTATTTTAGTTGCCTTTGAGTATATCAGGGAGCCATGCTTGTTTGCTTGGAAGCAAACAGCATTTCTCTCTGGTCTAATTACTTAGGTGTCCTACGTGGCCAGGCTAATATGCTGGTAAGATCTAGCTAGTCCCATGATGATTGTGGTAGCATGGGAGAATATTTATACCAGCTGGTACAGCAGTCAGATGAACTGCCACATTTAGACTACCCCCTTATCTACGAAGTGATTTGCAGGCGGCAATTCAGAGCAGATGCAGTGGCCCTTAGAGGAGTCCTGCAACAAGAGAACTTCTGGAAAAATGGAAAAGTTAAAGGAAAGAATTTTCCAAAGCCAGTAGGTCACCAGATGTTTATTCAAGCCACAAGTATGCTGTATTCCGACCAGCTGACCTGTGGTGAGTGAGAACTCCATTTTTTTTTTGTGCTCCTTGGCCTTTTGCTCCTTCTGGGTAGGACTCATCTCGGATGAGATCCTCTCTCTTTGATGGGAGACTTAGACTCTTTTGTATGGTCTCCATTTGGACCAGAGCTAGAGTTCTTCCATTATATTGGATTGCTGTGGAAGAGCTTTTGTACTATTAAAAGCCTTTTTTTTGAACTGCGCCGGACTCATGAGTTTTCATCTGTTCCCCCGGCTTCCTTGGAGGTAGAAGAGAACTTCTGTCCTGACACTGTTCGGGACCTCATCAGCATCCCCGATCTCCCTCCACAAAGACCTGGTGGCCCTGCCCAGAACTGCTGCTGGGGCTCTTGGCTGGTCACCAGGTATTCAAGTACAGGGGCGGAGTCAGAGAAGACAGAGACGAGGAGACAGAGAAGGAAACAGTGTACTAATAATCATTGAAAATGATGATACTGTCCGATAACAGCATTGTATATAGGCAAAAGATACACAAGATAACCTCTAAATGTATGTATTGTAATCCATAATGTGTAAGAAAGGGATGCGAGAAGAAGAGGAGAGAGAAAGAAAGTAGATAAAGAACCTGCCATGGAGGCAGGCTGAGGGAAGGGGGAGGGAAGTGGGGACATTGGTGGTGGGAAATGGGCACTGGTGAAGGGATGGGTGCTGGAACACTGTATGACTGAAACTCGAACACCTTGTAATTATATAATCTCACAGTGGTATAATAAATGTTAAAAAATCAAAATTCATTTGAACATTTATATCTTTAGATTCCATATTACTGCCAATTACTAATCCAAAAGATTGCGGGGGCAAAGGACCATAGCTATTAGTTGGAATTTCATAAAAATTGTTAGGAGCTATAAACAAATCATGAATAACGGAATATCCAAAGCAGTACTGTTTTTAGCAGTTTGTAAATTATATAAGTAGATTTACTCTCCAGCGTTTCTATTTTGAAATATGAATTAAAGCAGGAGTGCCTTCGAGTTGAGGGGGAGGTAGCAGATAGACTGCAGGGTGAGTTAGGCAATTTAAAACTGCTGCCAGGGGCAGAGTGATAGCACAGCGGGTAGGGCGTTTGCCTTGCACGTGGCTGAACTGGGTTCAATCCCGCATCCCATATGGTCCCCTGAGCACCGCAAAGAGTAATTCCTAATTGAAGAGCCAGGAATAACACCTGAGCATTGCCGGGTGTGACCCAAAAACAAACAAACAAAAAAAAAAACAACCTGCTGCCATTCTGCCTTTGTTCCATCGGCCAGTACACCTGGCTTCTAGGCAGGGACTGCTGAGCCTCTTGATTCTGCTCACTCCACCCACCCGAATAGGAGGTTTCAGGGTCGGGAGCGATAGCCCAGCGGGTAGGGCGTTTGCCTTTCTTCGCGGCCGTCCCTTGCCGGCCCAGGTTCAATCACGGCATCCCATATGGTTCCCGAGCACCTCCAGGAGTAATTCCTGAGTGCACAGTCAGGAGTAACCCTTGAGCATTGCCAGGTGTGACCCAAATAGCAAAAAAAAAAAAAAAAAAAAATAGTGGCTGGCGCCATTTCTCCCCACGCTTCTGAAAAAAAAGGAGGCCTGTTTCCGTGGCTGCTCAGCTGGAGCCCTGTGGGACGCCTGGCCGCCCTGGTGAAGAACGACCACAACAGGATTCTTCTTAGAACACGCTTTACTGGAGCTCCTGAAGTTTGAAACTTAAAATGGAGAAAGGACCCCGACCCTCTGCACAAGCTGCCTTTATACAGTGCTGGTCAGCGTGTCCTTTTCCTATTGGCTGGCGCAAATGGTGCGGGTCGACGTGTCCACTTCCCATTGCCGGCACAGGTCGCACGAGCTCGCACGAGCTGATGAAACATGCCCCTAATTGGACAAACCCCAAAATCACACAACGCCAGGGACCCTGCGCATGCGGGGGAACTCCTGCACATGCACGGAATGCATGGCCTTGAAAATCCTGCGCATGTGCAGGACTCCTGTGCATGCATGGGACACATGGCCCTGAAGATGTTCGTGCTAAGCAAAAGGGCCTCCAGCACGAAATGGCGCCCAACAGAGCCAAGCTGGCATACCCATTCAGACAGATCTATGAGAGTGTGGGTAGGGCACCCGTATTGTTTTCGGGGCTGCCCCCTAATTCATTTCCCGACTGCTCTGTGGAGCTAGGAGCAAGCAGTAACCCAGTTCTATGCTTTCTGGAGTAGCAAACCTTGGTACTATGTCCAATTCTGCCACACCTTTTCCAGAGTGCAGAACCAGAAGGCTGGGAGTCATTTCTCCTGTCCCTGTTCTTAGCACAATTTTTGCTCAACTGTCCCTTCTACCACAATCAAAGCATCTCATTGGATTAGTATTTTGGAGTGCTGCAGCCGAAACTCGAGGTGATATTTTGTGGACCCAACTTCTCGACAAGCACGAATAACATCATCTGTAGTATCTTTCCCCATTAACTCGACTGGACTGATAGTACACTGGGGAGAGCATTTGCATTGCACATGGCTATCCTGGGTTCGATACCCAGCATTCCATATGAACCCCTGAGCATTGCCAGGAATAATTCCTGAGTGCTGAGCCAGGAGTAACCCCTGAGCATCACTGGGTATGACACAAAAGAAAAATAAACATGGGGCGGGAGCAATAGTTCAGCGGGTGGGGTATTTGCCTTGAACGCGGCTAACCCGGGTTTAATCCCCAGCACCTCCTATGGTCCCTGAGCACTGCTAGGAATAAATCCTGAGTGCAGAGCCAGGAGTAACCCCTGAGCATCGCCGGGAGTTACCCAAAAAGAAAAAAAATCACAAAATAGAAACATTATCCTGACTCCATAAAAGACACCTGAGCACACCCCCTCCCCAACTCAGCTGTGTTGGCCAATGATAACGTCTTTTCAGACTTCCTGCCAAGTGGGTACAACTTATTAAGAAGTTACAAGATTATTAAGACTCTAATTAAAACTTTAGAGGTAGTACAGTGGGGAAGGCCTGGCATAAAGCTGATGCAGGTTTGATCCCTGAGTTACCCCAAAATATAAGAGTGCTGGGTGGTAGGTATAACCCCAGGGAAAATAAGAGATAGAGAGAGGGGCCAGAGCGATAGCCCAGCAGGTAGGGCATTTGCCTTGCCGCGGCCAGCCCATGCTGGCAGGGGTTCGATCCCCGGCATCCCATATGGTCCCCGAGCAACGCCAGGACTGATTTCCTGAGTGCAGAGCCAGGAGTAACCCCTGAGCATCGCCTGGTGTGACCCAAAAAAGCAAAAAAAAAAAAAATAGAAAGAGAGAGAGAGAGAGATCCAGAGCGACAGTGCAGCAGTTCGGGCGTTGGCCTGCACCGGATGACCTAGGTTCCATCCCGCCATCCCATATGATCCCCCTGCACCACCAGGATGACTTCCCTGAGAATCGCTGGATGTGGGCCAAAAAGCCAAAAAACAAAAGATCCTAGAATTTGCGCAGTAAATGTGGCTCAGCGGTAGAGCACCTGCTTTGCATCCACACCCACACCCACGCCTCACACCCCCCAGCACACACGGGCCCACCCATACTTATTCCTCACTTACCCCCACTACACAGACAGATCATTGTGACCCACTGTCCAATTAATTGCATGCACCCACTTAGTCATTCTCTATGAGCTCACACAGAGAGCGTCTGTGCCACGTTCAATCACGCTTGGGGCGGGCGTATCCACTCATCTGTCTAATGAGGGCGACTCATGCTCCCAAGAACTTCCTGTGTGTCTGCCTCGGGGTAGTTGGACGAATGAATATTTCCCAGCAATTTCTTGTCCCCGTCAGACTTAACTGGGCCAGATCGTGTTTTGATTCAGGGGACAGCCACGGAGCCTGAGCGTGTAAGGAGATGGTGCGTGCGTGGGGTCAGGGCGGAGGCCCAGAGGCTCTGGAGCTGTGTCTGACCAGTTTCCCTTTACCAGGGGGCCAGCCTGCCGCGCTTTATCAAGATCGCCGGGTTTTATCAAGATCGCCATGGTGGGACCCAGTGGGGATTTCAGCCCCCGGGGTGGTCACTGCGTTATATCCGAGTCCTTCCTGGGTTCGATGCCCCAGTGGCACCAGGTGACGTTTGGATTAGGCGCTCAAGGACCTCGGGTGCCCTCACCTCTCCCACGTCAGAAGCTCGGTTGTCACCCTTCGTCCAGCTCCTCTTGGTGCTGAGTGCCAGGTTCTTTCCCCTTACCCATTTTGGGTCACACCCGGCAATGCTCAGGGTATATTCATGGCTCTGCACTCAGGAATTACTCCTGGCAGTGCTCGGTGGCTTCCCAAATGAGTGGGAGGTTCTGACCTCATTCTGGGGTCCCCATGGGAAAGGATCTTTCTTGTCTCTGGGAGAGCTGGGGACCCCTAAGTCCTTCCCCCTAAAAAAGGACGATGGACTAAGGGGGCGGGGGGGTGGGAGACGCTCATGGCAGTCGCCATGGGGTAGCTGGGCACCGGCGCCTACCGCGTTATATATTAGTCTATATAACACAACACAAGGGTGGTGCTGAAGAGTTTTGGTGAAATGGTATCACCCTGCCGAACCCCTCTTCTGACATTGATGATCACTTCTTTGTAGAATGGTAAGATCCTGGTGGTGAATCCATAATACAGCTCACGAAGGATCTTGAGATATTGGGTTTGAACGCTCTGTTTGGCTAGGGCTTTGATGACCGCTTCAGTCTCCACAGAATCAAAGGCTTTCTTTAAATCAATGAACGTGAGACAGAGTGGCATCCTGAGCTCCCTACAAACTTCTATGAGCTTGGTTACCGTGTGGATTTGGTCGATTGTGCTGAATCCTTTTCGGGAGCCAGCTTGTTCGCATGGTTGCCCTTCATCTAACACTCTGCCAATCCTGTTCAGGATGACTCGAGTGAACAGCTTGTAGATGACAGACAACAGGCAGATGGGGCGATAGTTGCCAATGTCGTGGATGTCTCCCTTCTTGAACAGTAGAAATATGTTTCAGGTTTTCCAGTGGGAGGGCACATTGCATTTGGACAGGTAGCGTGTGAAGAGCTGAGCCAGTGTATTGATGAGTACTGAAGTCAGATTCTCCAAGTGTTCAGGTCTAACTTTGTCTGGGCCTCGTGCTGTTCCCTTCTTTTTTTTTTTTTTTGCTTTTTTGGGTCACACCCCGCAATGCTCAGGGGTTAATCCTGGCTCTACACTCAGGGAATTACTCCCGGCGATGCTTGGGGGACCCTATGGGATGCTGGGGATTGAACCCGGCTGGCCGTGCAAGGCAAACACCCTACCTGCTGGGCCATCGCTCCGGCCCCACTGTTCCCTTCTTTACTGACGAAATGGCATGTTGGATTTCAGAAGGAAGAACGTTGGGAACGGCATATCCATCCTGTGGAATTTGGTATGTGGGCGCCCAATTATTACTGGCGCCCGCTCAAGCAAATATCCATGTCAAAGATATCAAAGAGATCTGAGTAGAAGTCATGGATAATCTTCATTGCTTTTCTGGACGATGTGATAGATCCATCAGGACGTTGGAGGGCAGTCATCTTGGTCTTATAGTTGGTGAAGGACAGGCAGGCGTTGCGAATGCTTTTCCTGGCTTCTGCTGCATCCTCCAGTATTTCTCCTCTTCTCTCTGTGAGGTCTTCCTTTATCGCTTCTCTGGACTGCTTTGCGAGATTGGACGTTAGCATTTGGTTGCCTGAGGCTTGCGCCTTGCCACATTGGCGAATGAACTTGAGAGTTATTGGAAGACAGGCATCCTTTTGTGTTTTTTTTCTCTCTCGGCATTCTTCGCACAATCGTGGAGGTGCTGAACCAGTTGGTTGTATTCTTCACCGATGTCATCAATGATGGTATCTTCCCATGTTGCCTTGAGAACATCATGCAACAATTAGAATGGGAAGGAATGGGAGAGAAGATAGATGGTCTGCAACTAAACCACCTCCGCTTCACTGATGGCATCATTCTAATAATACCAAATATTAGCCAAGCAACACAAATGCTGGCTGACTTCGACCAAGAATGTGGAAAGATAGGTCTACAGCTGAATCTCAGCAAAACTATGTTCATGAAAAATGAACTAGTTCCAGAGGCCCCATTCACTCTCAATGGAACAAATATCTCTGAATGCAGCAGTTATGTGTACCTAGGTCAAGAAGTCAACATGATGAATGACCTAAAACCTGAGCTGCGCAGGAGGAAGAGAGCAGCATGTAATGCCTTCAGAAGCATCGAATAAATAGCTAAAAAGACAAAGAACCTCCGGCTCCGGGCACATCTCTTCAACTCTACCATTCTCCCTGCATTAACATATTCCTCAGAGACCTTGGCCCTACGAAAGCAGGATGAGAACGCTATTCCGGTTTTCCAAAGAGGAATTGAAAGAACTATGCTTGGAGTATCACACCTCACTCAAGTGAAGGAAGGAATCCGAGCTCCGAACTCCGTCACTGTTCCAGAGACAGGGACACTGTCTTGTTTGCCAAGGCATTGCAAATCAGATGAGCTGGACATGTAATGCGATTTGGAGACTACTGCTGGACTAGAGCCATTACCCTCTGGATCCCACAGGATGTAAAAAGATCACGTGGCCACCCACCTACAAGATGGTCAGACTTCTTCATCAAGACCCTGAACGGTTTGAGGCTCTTTGTATTCCTGAAGCAATCAGATGCCTTTGGGCTACACTGGCACGTGATAGGGTCAAATGGAAATATTACTGGCGCCCGCTCAAGCAAATCGACAAATAATGGGATATCAAGTGATCAAGTGATAATACAACACACATATTCAGTGTTTTATCTTTCCAGGGCCTTCCTGGGTGCTCTTGGCCAATGAAACAGGAAGTTCAGTGCCGGCACCTGAGGATGTGGTGCTGCTCGGGTCCCCAGCTGCGGATCACCCAGAAACCCCCACAGCGAACCCTGTATATGGCCGTGCCTGAGACTATGTTCCCTGTTTCCCGTGGGTCTCCAAGATTCCTTTGATTTATTTTTAGCTTTTCAGGACATTTTTGGTTGTGTCGATCAATGTAAATATGTACTATGTTTAACACTTTGGAAAAAAATGAGCATAATTTCAGTTTGTAATTAAATTACTGTTTATGGGAAGTCCTAGTCCTGTGCTGAACAGAAACACCTCAGATAGACTCACTGTAAAAGGAGCTTAAAACCAGTGTCTTCCCATGTTCTCCCCACCCCGCAAGATATTATGTTGTAGTTTTCTTTTTGGGATCACACCTGGCAATGCTCAGGAGTTAGTCCGGGCTCTGCACTCAGGAATTACTCCTGGAGGTGCTCGAGGGAAATATGGGATAGGGGTGGTTGGGGGGTAAGACCCCACCAAAAAGAAACTACCAAGTATTATTGATTATTTTTTTTTTTTTTGTGGGTTTTTTTTTTTGGGGTGAGGTGAATGGTCAGTCTGGTGTTGTGGTTTTTGCTATTTCCTGGCAGTGCTAGGGGACCATATGGGATGGCCAGGGATCAAACCCAGGCCAGCACAGTCCAGCCGCAGGCAAGGCAAACGCCCTACCCGCTGGGCTATCACTCCAGCCCCAAGGCTTCACTTTCCATCCCTAGGACACATGGTTTCAGACCATGTCCCTAATCTTGTTCTGCTTATTCCCCAACCATCCTGTTTGTTTGTTTTCACTAGGGGCCTCCAGCCTGTTGAGCTCTAGCCCTCCAGCTGGTTAATTTCGTGGGGGGGGTAGTTTTGTGCCACACCAAGTGATGCTCAGTGGTTGCTTTTGACTCTAGTGCTCAGGAATCAGCGCCTGGCAGTGGTTTCCACACCCTATGGCATGCAAACATTCAGCCCCGAGGGTACTGTGTAAGACTAGTGTCCATCCCTAACACTGCCTATCCAGTTCCTGCCTGTTCCCTTTTTGTCCCTATCCATTCTTTGCATTGTTACCACCTAGTTTTCCAAACATTTAATGGATAAAACATTTTTTATTTTCTTTTTTTTTCTACCTCCTCAGTTGCAGATTTATCATGTATGTTAAATGTGCAATGTTTTATTGCATTGTTTTCATGGAAACACGAAGCAATGAGCAAGAAATGGAACTGGAGTTCTTCTATTTCAGGTGATTGCCTTCACCTCTTTACTGTCTCTCTGAACCTCTGTTTAATTTAGTTCAATTTAATTTAATTTTTTTTTTTTTTTTTTGCTTTTTGGGTTACACCTGGCAATGCTCAGGGGTTACTCCTGGCCCTGCACTCAGGAATTACTACTGGCGGTGCTCAGGGGATCATATGGGATGCTGAGGATATCGAACCCAGGTTGGCAGCATATAAGGCAAAACCCTCCCCCACTGTGCTGTTGCTCCATCCCCCTAATTAGTTTTTCATTTTGGGTCACACCCAGCAATACTCAGGGGTTACTCCTGGCAATTCCCTCAGGAATTACTCCTGTAATTGCTCAGGGAACCATATGGATGTCAGAAATCGAACCCAGATCGGCCACATGCAACGCAAAACACCTTACCCTCTGCTTTGGTCCCCCTTTGTTTAATTTTAGCCTCCTGTGGCCCCTTTGGTTCCCGAATCCGTCTCCAGGAGTGAAGTGGAGCTGGTATCTCTGCCTCTGGTATCTGGGCGCAAATAACAAATGATAGTAAATTCGTGAACAGGCAGTGCCATAGACCAATTGTCGGGAACGCCGCCGGGGTCCCCAACAGTGTCAGGACAGAGGTTCTCTTCTACCTCCGAGGACGCCGGGAGAACAGATGAAAACTCATGAATCTGGTGCAGTTCCAAAAAGGCTTTTAATAGTACAAAAGCTCTTCCACAGCACTCCAATATAATGAACAAACTTAAGCTCTGGTCGGAACTTAGACCATACAAAAGAGCCTAAGTCTCCCACCAAAGAGAGAGGATCTCACCCAAGCTGAGTCCTACCCAGAAGAAGGAGCAAAAGGTCAAAGAACAAAAAGCCAAAAGCAAAAGGCTGAGGAGCCAAAAGCCACAGGAGCCAAAAGCCGAAAGCTAAAAGGCCCAAAAGGTAAAAGGTGAAGGGGGCCTCAAGTCAGCCCCTTATATACACCAAAGTAATCCAATCGGGAGGGTCATGTCAACAAAGAACTCTAAACAGAGTGTAGTGCCACACCCTATTGCAGGTATAAACAAAGGTTATGCCAAGGTCTAATCCTTTCTACCAAGATTATCTCTTATGTAAAACACTGGAGAGAGGGCTGATATAAAGTAATACATCTTAACTTCATGAGCTTCATGTAATCTAGGTGGTACCCACAAGGTCCTTCTTATTATTATCTGCACCAGGGTGATTCTGAGTATCTTGTTCTTGTGTACTTAAAAGGGTCACACTCGCCTGCTTAGAGCAAACTAGTATGTTCCTGCTTATAGTCTTCCTATAGTCTCAGCGTAGCCAGGGTGGTAGTCTCCTGGTAAATTCTAACTGTCCCACGCTGGGTGCAGTGGGTATAAAGAGGAGCTGTGCCCAATCTAGAAAACATAGAAGTCTTAGTAGATGAATAAATCAGAAGTTATTCAATCAAGGTGACTTCTGTAACTGCCACACCCTCTAGTAGTGTTTACATAGAAGAGATGTCTCATTAGAATGAACCTTGACTTAAATAGATTAAGCTGGGAGTGGGCAAAACAACAAAACTCCCAGGTTAGCTAAACCTGTCCTCCAACAACCAATGACATGGAGTGACCCACAATCATTGCTGGCAAGTTTGCAGAATCTCCTCACAAAGTGAAGGCCCAACAAAAGCCCTGGAAAAAATATATACAGTATTGGATCACTTTTATAAGTGAAATACCAACATATAAATTGACCCTGGCTGACCTAGGGCTCCGTCACATCCCATATGGTCCCCCTAGTACCACCAAGAGTAATTCCTGAGCAAAGAGCCAGGAGCATTGCTGGTGTGTGACCCAAAAAGCAAAAAAAAAAAAAAAAATTAATGTTTGTTACAGTGTATTTTTGACATCATATGTGTGTTTGAAGTTATTATTATATCTGTCTATCAGTGGAAATCTGACAAACCTCTTTGGACACCACAGTGGCCCCTCAATATCAAAAAAGAGGTGCTGACAAATCTAGTGGAAGAACAGTTGAATTTAGGACATATTGAGCCATCGTTTTGAGAATAGGGAATTCTCAGGTTTTGTGATACAGAAAAAATCAGGCAGGGGCCGGAGCAATAGCCCAGCAGTTAGGCGCTTTTGCCTTGCACGTGGCTGGCCTGGGCCGGCCGGGTTCGGTCCCCAGCATCCCATATGGTCCCCTGAGCACCGCCAGGGAGTAATTCCTGAGTGCAGAGTCAGACGAAACCCCTGAGCATTCCCAGGTGTGACCCAAAAAGCAAAGAAAAAATCAGGCAAATGGCAGTTGCTGGTTGACCTAAGGAATGTCAGTTCCACAATGATCCCCATGGGAGCCCTGCAATCAGTGCTCCCTCCCCAGCAGCTATTCCTAAAGATTGGCCACTAATTATCATAGACTTAAAATACTGTTTCTACAACCTGCCTATCCACCCAGATGATCGTAAAAGGTTTGCATTTTCAGTTCCTTCCATCAATCATAAAGGTCCTTTACTTGGTTTCAATGGACAGTATTACCACAAGGATGACTAACTCACCAACAATGTGTCAACACTTTGTTGATGAGGTTTTGAGACCTACTCATGTTAAATTTCCCAATGCATACATCATCCACTAGCTGGATATCTTGCTAGCCTGTGATAATTTCGAAGATCTCCAAAATTTGTGTAATGAAGCAATGAGAGTTTTACCCGAGGCTGGTTTACAAGTAGCTACGGAAAAAATGGAGACTCACAGACATGGGGCAGAGCTGCTACTGGCTCTCCCTGGTGCCCAGCCACTCACGAGGCGCCCAGAAGGGATGGTGGGTTCCTAGCCACGGCCCACCCACCCCCAAGCAGAACCCCTGCAACAAGTCAGATAACCCCCCCATTCCATGAGGGCCTCCATTTTCCACATCCCGACTTCCCTCTCATGAGAACTCCACCCAGCAGACCAGCCTATCACAGCCTGGCTCATCGAGATCCACCCTGCAGCAGTCTTTAAATCCGCCCAGGTATGCTGGGATCCAGAGACAGACATGAGGCAGAGCGCTACTGGCTCCCGCCGTGCCCAGCCGCTCTTGAGGCACCCAGGCCACACGGTTCATCAATAAATGCTGGTTTTAGAGATGACTCCAAGAGTACTTACCTGCACGGCAGAGCCTGGCATGCTACCCGTGTTGTATTTGGTAGCCAAATACTAGTAACAATTTTAGACCTCATTCCTAAGACCTGATGGAATGGTTTGAGGCTCTTATGTTCCTGGAGCAAGTAGATGCCCTCGCTCTACTTAGCATGAGACAGGACATATGGAGATGTTACTGGTGCCGGCTAAGAGTCAATCAATGATGAACGCAAGACAGTGATACAGTATTTGGTCCATCCATCTGTCTGTTCTCTGTCTATCTATCTATCTATCTATCTATCTATCTATCTATCTATCTATACTATCTATCTATCTATCTATCTATCTATCTATCTAGCTATCTATCTATCTATCTATCTATCTATCTATCTATCATTTTTGCCTTCCAGTACACTCGCGATACTTAGTGGCTACTATTGGCTCTGCACTCAGAATTACTCCCTGGCAGGCCCAGAGGACCATATAGGATGCAGGGATTGTATCCTAGGTCAGCCACATGTAAGGGCAAACGCCCTCCTTCTCTGTTGTCACTCTGGCCCAATTGTGAGCTTCTTGTAAGCGGAAAAGACTTTTTCTTCTTTTTTTTTTTTTTGGGTCACATGCCAATGCCAGGTGTTATTCCTATCTCTTGACATAGGAATTACTCCTAGCGGTACTCA
>JAJIBD010022253.1:0-88785 GCA_021461705.1 Cryptotis parvus | reverse complement strand
GCAAGGCAAATGCCCCTACCCGCTGACTATTGCTCTGGCCCCCAGCATCTGTCATATTTCTTAACTTAAAACTCTGCTGCCCCTAGATTGACTCCTGATTCTCACCGTAAAGGAGGGTCCCATTTTGGTATTAGATGGATCCAGTGCAAACTGTGGATAACCTATCCTGATCTCCATATTGGATGGAATAAATATCCCAAACAATATTATAAATTGTACCGAGGTCATGGAAAAATTCCAAATGTTTCTAGAAATACATTTTTATTGAATATGCTACAGCAATCTAATGTATCCATTATAATCCTCTCTTTTTGAACATCGCTCGGAGATGAATCACTACAGGATTCCTAGACCCCTAAAGCTATTACAGATACAGTATAGTAAAAATCTAGAAAGTGAAACAAGTCAAAATCTCAGTGCAGTCTGCATTATTGCATGAATTATAGAGAATAATATGACCAAATTCTTCCTATGACTGAAAGAAAAATAGCACACCTCACATTCATCTCAAGTCTATTTGTATGTTGTAAAACTGTTTTAAAAGGAAGCAAATTTTTATTCAAAATTTTTTTCCAATATGATTGAAATAAAACTTCATATTTATAGTATTTAAAACAAGACTAGCCTAGAAATGTTTTCTAATGTGGTTATATCCATCTCGTTTTAGATATTGAGCTTAAGCATGATTATCCGAAGCATATCCAGAGAATTCAGTGTGGTACAGTTTTGTTAAGCTGGAATTGTGAAGAGAAAGAGAAACAAATGAGAGGAATGATTGCCCAAGTATTTTAAATTGTTATGCTCCACACGTTTCAGAATTGATGTTAATTGTCAATCTCCTGTCATGATGCGCTAATAAATATGATGCAAGTAAGAACACTGTTCAGATTGAAGATCCCTCCTACATCCACCATATACAGAATGTGGAGAGGTACAAAACATTCTCGAAATAAGTAATATACACTGAACTTTCAAAATGTATGCTCTAAAAACATCATGAATGTCTAAAGACAGTCAGAATTCAGTCCTCAATATCCATCAGAAACACATAATTTAGATAAAACATGGCAACATGCAGAATTTGAAAACTTCATCCGAAAGACAAAGACTCAGTGGACATCAACTAATACACCCAGAGGAACAATCATTTGAAAGTCAAGAATGTAGAAAACTTTTAGTGATGTCAAAACTCATGAAATATGCAGAGCTAACAAAGCAGAGAAATGGAAGAAAATGTCTACAAGCACATGACAACTCAATCATCAACAAACTGACAAGAGAGAAACCTTTGAATGTGAAGAGAAAACTTTCTAGGAAGTCATACCTCATTCAACATGTGAGAAATCACACAGGACAGAGATGTTATGAGTGTAGTGAATGTAAAAACTTACTCGTGGAAGTCAGTCCTCACGAGACATGAGAATTCACACAGGACAGAGACCCTATAACTGTAGTGAATGTGTGGAAAGCTCTCATGGAAGTCAGACCTCATGAAAAACATATAGCACACAGGAGAGAAAATATGAATGTAATGAATGTAGGAAAACTTTCTACGGAAGTCCCCCTCATTGAACATAAGAAAATTCACAGAGAGAAGCTCTAAGATTGTAATGAATGTAGGAAGTTCCACAAGGAAGAAGTACCTCACTGTACATATGAATATTCACATAAGAAATAAACCTCTTAGTGTGTACTGAATGTAGGAAATCATTCTCACAGAGATCACATCTCACTGCACATGAGAATTCACACAGGAGAGAAACCCTATGGAGTGTAGCGAATGTAGTGAAATCATTCTCACAGAGATCGGGATTCACTACACATGAGAATTCACACAGGAGGGAAACCTAAGGTAAAAGAATATAATAAAGCTTATTAAATAGATTCATCCCTCATTGAACATGAGAGTTCACATGGGAGGTAACCCTATGCGTGTAAAGAATGTAGGAAAACTTTCTAGGAAAACTTACTATTGTAAGTCATATCTCAATGTCCATGAGAAATTGCACTGAAAGAAATGTTGTGAATGTAAAGAATGTTGGAAAACCTTTCTCAAAGAAGTCATAGCTTGCTGCACACTAAACAGTACACACAGAAGAGAAATTCAACATATATAAATAATGCACGAAAGCTTTCCAGTTGACATCTTGCTACAATGTACATAAGAAAATTCACAGCAGAGGAAACTGCATGAAATTAAAGAATAGGGAAGCATTCACATGGAACCTCATACCTGAACCAGCAAAGAGATTTACATAGAGAAATTCTATGGTCATAAAAAATTTATGGAAGCACTAAATGAAACTCTGAATATCGACTATAGAAACGACTTTCGTTTTCACCAAATTTCATAGTCAAGATTCTACATCATTTCCTCATGTGTCTAGCTGTGTGCTGATCCTATGTCTTAGCGCTCTGCAAGATAGAAATGTAAGGATTCTCCTATCAAATTTTTTATTTTTTATTTTTTTTAAAATATTTTATTAACCGCCATGAGATATACAATTACAAACGTTGTTCATGTTTGGAGTTCAGCTCACAAAGTATTCCCAGCACCCTGACCCTACACCCGGTCCCATTTCCTACCCACCAATATCCCAAATTCCTCCCCATCCCATAGCCTGCCTCATGGCAGGTTCTTTATCTCTTCTCTCTCTTTCCCTCTCTTTTTCCTTCTCTTACACATTGTGGGTTGCACTACATACACTTAGAGGCCTCATCATGTGCATTTTTTTTGCCAGTATTTAATGCTCAGTTCTAGGTTGGTATTAGCCCTTTGGACATTTATTCACCCATGTTCCATTCTCTGTATTACCTAACCTCTGACTCTCACACGCTTTGCGGTAATTTCCACTTTTGCTAAGACCTCCTGATCCACAATTTCTTGACATTGATTTTGATGTAATAATATGTGTGTATATATTATATATAAGTTATGTCATGCAAATAAATGCAGTCATTCTATATCTCTTTCCTTCTGACTAATTTCACTCAACATGATCCTTTCCATGTCCATCCATTTATAGGCAAATTTCATAACTTCATTTTTCCTGACAGCTGCATAGTATTCCATTGTGTAGATGTACCACAGTTTCTTTATCCAGTCATCAGTTCTCGGGCATACTGGTTGTTTCCAGGTTCTGGCTATTGTGAATTGTGCTGCTATGAAAATAAAAGTGCGGATTGTATGTCCGCTGTGTGTTTTTGGCTTCCCAGGGTGTATTCCCAGGAGTGGTATGGCTAGGTCAAAAAGGGAGCTCAATTTCTAGCCTTTGGAGGAATGTCCAGTTGTTTTCCAGAAAGGTTGTACAAGTCGATATTCCCACCAACAATCTATGAGAGTCCCCTTTTCCTGCATCCACACCAGCACTTGTTGTTTTTACCCTTTTGGATATGGGCCAGTCTCTGTGGTGTGAGGGATATCTCATTGTTGTTTTGATTTGCATCTCTCTGATGATTAGTGATGATGAGCATTTTTATATGCCTTTGTGGCCATTCGAATTTCTTCCTTGTCAAAAATTTCTGTTCATCTCTTCTCCCCATTTTTTAATGGGGTTGGCTGTTTCTTATATAGCTTACCAGAGCCTGATATATCCTGGATATTAACCCCTTATCAGATGGGTATTGGGTGAATATTCTTCCCATTCTGTGGACTGTCTTTGTATCTTGGTCACTTTTCTTTTCGAGGTGCAGAAGCTCTTTAGTTTCATGTAGTCCCATATGTTTATCTTTTCTTCTAGTTGCTTTGTTAATGGTATTTCACTTTTGAAGATATCTTTAGCTTCAATGTCGTGGAGGGTTTTTCCTATATTTTCTTCAACGTACTTTTATGGATTCAGGTCTGACTGAGATCTTTAATCCATTTTGATCTTATTTTTTTAGCAAGGTGTTAGACACAGGTCCAAATTCATTTTTTTACATGTAGCTGTCCAGTTTTCCGAGCACCACTTGTTGAAGAGGCTTTCCTTACTCAGTTTGGAATCTTTGCACCTTTATCAAAGATTAACTGATCATGTCTTTTGAGGGTGGGTGTCCAGGATACTCAACTCTATTCCATAGGTCCACAGGTCTGTTTTTATTCCAATACCACGCTGTTTTAATTACTTACTGCTTTTGTAGTACAGTTTGAGGTTGGGAAAGGTGATGCCTCCCATCTTCTTCCCCAAGGATTGCTTTAGCTATCCGTGGGGGTTTATTATTCCATGCAAATTCAGAAGTGTTTGGTCAATTTCTTTAAAGAATGTCATGGGTATCCTTATAGGGACCGCATTGAATCTGTACAAAGCTCTAGGGAGTATTACCATCTTGACAATGTAAATTCTCCCATCCATGAGCAGGGAATGTGTTTCATTTCCTCATGTCCCTCTTCTTTTTCTTGAAGCAGCCAATGTCTTGTAGTTCTCTTTGTATAGGTCCTTTACACTTGGTTAGTCTGATTCCTAGGTGTTTGATTTTCTGTGGAACAATTGTGAATGGAATCGATTTCTAATATCCCTTTCTTCTCTTTTCATTATTTGTATATAGGAAAGCCACGGACTTTTGGGTATTGATTTTGTACCCTGCCACTCTATTATAAATATTGTTTCAAAGAGCTTTTGGGTCGAAGTTTAGGGGTTCTCTAAGTATAATATCATGTCATCTGCAAATAATGATAGATTGATTTCCCTTGCCTATCTGGTTACCCTTAATGTCCTTTTTTCTTCTGATTATATGGCGGAGTACTTCCAGTACTATATTGAATAAAAGAGGTGAGAGAGGGCAACCTTGTCATGTTCCTGATCTTAAGGGAAGGCTTTCAATTTATCCCCATTGAAAATGATACTCTCTGGGGCTGGTGCGATAGCCCCATCAGGGGGCGCTTGTCTTGCAACTGCGTCGGCCCATGGCCGCCCGGGTTCGATCCCCGGTATCCTATATGGTCCCCCGAGCACCGCCAGGGAGTAATTCCTGATGGCAGAGCCAGGAGTAACCCGTGAGCATTGCCGGGGTGACCCAAAAAGCCAAAAAAAAAATGATACTCTGTGGGCTTTTGGTAGATGACTTTGACTATCTTGAGAAGGTTCCTTCGATTCCCATTTTCTGGAGGGTTTTTATCATGAATGGGTGCTGGATCTTGTCAAATGCTTTTTCTGCATCTATTGATAGGATCATATGGTTTTTATTTTTCTCTTATTGATATGATGTATTATGTTGATTGATTTGCGAATGTTGAACCATCCTTGCGTTCTCGGATGAATCCTACTTGGTCATGATGTATGATCTTTTTGATGAGTCTTTGGATTCTGTTTGCTAGTATTTTGTTGAAGATCTTAGCATCTGTGTTCATCAAGGAGATTGGTCTGTAATTTCCCTTCTTTGTGTTGTCTCTCCCTGCTTTGGGTATCAGGGTGATAAGTGCCTTGTAGAATCTGTTTGGGAGTGTTTCTGTTTCTTCTATTTCCCCTGGAAGAGCTTGAACAGGACAGGCAGTAGGTCCTCCTTAAAGGTTTGCGAGAATTGCAAGTGAACCCGTCTGGACCTGGCTTTTGTGTTTGGGCAGACTTTAATTACTGTTTCAGTTTCCTCGATGGTGATAGCTTATTCTGGTATTGGAGGTCTTCATGTTTCAATCGTGGGAGGTTATAGACTTCAGGAATTTATCCCTTTCTTCTAGGTTCTCATGTGTCATGGCATATAGGTTCTCAAAGTAATCTTTGATGATCTTTTGAATTTCTGTCTTTTCTGTTGTGATGTCACCTTTTTCATTTCTGATTCTGTTTATTTGGGTTCTCTCTTTCTCTGTCCTTACAAGTCTTGCCAGTGGCTTGTCGCATCTTGTTTATTTTTTCAAAGAACCAGCTCTTGGTTTCATTAATCTTTCGGATTGTTTTCTTTGGTTTCCAGCTCGTTGATTTCCTCCCTAAGTTTTATTATTTCCCTTCTTTCTGCCTGGGTTGGGCTTTTTGTTGGTTTTCTCAATATTTTCTATCAACAATTTTGAGCAGATGCTGGAAGCCACTAGGGATAGGATCCTGAAAGCTGCAGACTGTAGATTCTCTCCTGGCATAGAAAATTTGTGGGTTCTGAAAGATCTTAAGAACCTTCTGTCACCTGGGTCCAGAGCTATAGCACAATTGAAAGGAAGTTTGCCTTTGCTCATGACTCAGGTTCAGTTCCTGGCTTCCCATGTAGTCCCCTGAGCTCCACACAGGAGTAATTCTTGAGACAGGGCCAGGGAGTAACCCCTGAGCTTTGCAGGGTACGACTCAAAGTGAAAAAAGAATCAAAACTATTCCACCTCTTTACGGGTTTTGAATAGTTCTTTAAATTGAATTGAATTGTTCTTTAAATTGAATGTTTCATATTACTTGCTCAGAATAAACCTGAGTGAATGTAAATAAAATTATCAGAAAACATTTTAAAAAAGTCAGTTTGTGATGATTGCTATTAAGTTTCATGTGCTTAAATATAGTACAGTATAACAGGCTGCCCTTTCTTACATATATAATGAAGTTCTAAATTGTAGCATCTGAAGTATAGTGCATTGAACTTTATTTTGTACATGAGTTTCATTATAATAATTATGTCTTTCAGTAAAAGAAATTATTTTGGTTTTTATTTGGGTCACCAGCAGTGGTGCTCATGGCTTACCCAGGCTCTGGTCTCAGGGATCATGCCGGGTGTTGCTTGGGTATCATATGGGTAGTCGGGAAAAAACCTGTGGGCCACAGACAACGCAGGTGACCTCCCCACTGAACGATGTTTCTGTTTCATTCTCCTGACAATGTTTTCTGCAAGAACAGAAGAGACTGGAAAAGCTGGGTAGAAATGAGTACTTGGGCATCCACGGCAGGAAAGAAGGTCCCAGGGTAACCTGACTTCTTCAGGCACCTGTATGGTCCCAGCCTGAGGGTGATAGTGTACACCCCTGTGGTGGTTCCCTCCTCTCTCTGTTGGCTCCCATTATACACCCAAAACATACACATGTTGCTAAATCTTCATAAATACCGATACAAGTGACTCAACTGAGCAACCCTGGCCTCAGAAGAAGAGACTTCAATAGAACAATCTATCAGTTGAATCAGGCAAAAAGGCCAGGTACACAGCCATGACCTATTCAAGTCCTTCAAGGTTCAGGCCTCTGTAAAATGCATTTCAGGAAGTCATACAGGCCAGATATGATCTAGAGCTTACTGCAGACCAGCCGAAAAGTAGGGGCACAGGAAGTAATCCCTGAGGAGAACTTAATGCCCCAGCCAGGAAGACTCCAGAAAAGGCTTCAACCTCTCGAGACAGGAGAAACCTCAGCAGGAACAAAAGACCCAATTGAGTACAGGAAAGAACTAAGTAAAGTTCCAAATACCTTTCCATTGGCAAACACCATAACCACTGACACTCATCGATAAAGTCCCAAAGTGGTGCAGTGTGGGGAAAACCCCTCTAACCATCTGCCAAAATGGAGTCAGGCGGCCTGGAGCGATAGTATAGTGGGTAGGGCGTTTGCCTTGCATTCGCCAACCTGGGTCCGATCCCCGGCATCCCATATAGTCCCCCGAAAGCACCGCCAGGAGTAATTCCCTGAGCGAAGAGCCAGGAATAATAACCTGAGCATCGCTGGATGTTATCAAAAGCAAATATATATATATATATATATATATATATATATAAAATATATATATATATATATATATATATATATAAGCAGGCCCACATTTTGATTTTGAATCACAATTGTATAGGTGAATTAATCTTTCCTTTTGTTTTTTTGTTTGTTTTGCTCTGGGGCCACACCTTACATTGTTCAGGGGTAATACTTTGCAATGAGGGATCACTCCTTGTATTGGATGCCAGGGACTGAACCCATGTTAGCCTTATGTACTCTCACTCCTGATCCCTCCTTTAATGAGTGATACCTATTCTCTCCCCTCTGCCCCCACACACCCCTCTATTATTTCTTTTCCGTCACATCTTCCAATGCTCAGGGGTACTACTGGCTCTGGCGCTCAGAAATTACTCCTGACTCAGACACAACAGGGAGAGTTGCCCTCTGGCTCTCCCCCTAGCTCAGCTGACCATGAGGCTTCCAGGAGGAAAGATAGGTTTTGGGAGTGGGCCCATCACCTCTGTGGGGGCCTTGGGAGCAGCCTGATGAGACTTGCTCTTCACAATAGCCACCATTTTCACTATACAGACTCCAAAGCACATCAGAGCCTGCCCAGGAGAGATGCTGATCTCAAGACCTTATTAACAGAGTAGCCGAGTTCAAGCCCAGGTAGGCGGCCCTCGGGAGGCAGAAGTCACTGGGCATTCATGAGATGGAGCAGAGGCCCAGTGGCTCTGCCCACAAACTGCCACAGGGCGACTGGCCATATGCAGAGATTCAGAGTGGCCTCATAGTACATCAAACTAGTGGAACCAATCATGTCCTAGAATATATTACAATCCACAATGTGTAAGAAAGGGGAAGTGAGGAGAGAGAAAGAAAGATACAGAACCCGCCATGGAGGGGGAGGGGTAGGGGGGAGAGAGGTGGGGACATTGGTGATGGAAAATGGGTACGGGTGGAGGGATGGGTGTTGGAACACTGTAGAACCAAAACTCAAACATGAGCATTTTGAAATTGTATATCTAAAGGTAGTATAATAAAATAATTTTAGAAAACTACTCCTGGCTGTGCCAGGGAATCATATGAGATGCTGGGTATGGGATCCAGGTCAACCACGTGCAAGGCAAAAACCCTACTCACTGCACTCACTCTAGTCCCTCTCTCCTCTACTTGTAAATAAAACTGTTTGACTTCTTTATCTGAAATTCTCTTCTGTGAGGGATTCTGTGATGAATCAGGGAAATGGGCAAAGGACACAGGAGACTTTTCCTATTCCAGCAATGAGCCCTTTTCAGTCCAGTTGGATCTACTGTTTTCTGAATACTTGGGTTAGATTTCATGGCCATGCTTATAGAACATTAGATGTAGTGTCATGGATACGGCGGGGCTGGTTGGGCCCTAGCCTCCATGACAGGATCTCAGAACAGTCATTTTTCGTCCTAGTCCCTAACCCAGTCCCAAGGTCTGAACCAAAGGCATCAAGCAGGAAGGCAGGAGAGTTCTATGGAGCCTTCTACTGTTAAATAGGGGGGCCCTTTCCCTGTCTCAATCAGGGACATCAACACATCAACCACCAAAATCAGCCACCAGATATCTCTGCCTCTGCAGCATGTGATGCTTGGCACTCCTCTCCAGGGCCTGTCACCTCTGCTCCAAGTAGAACACACACACGTCCAGTTCAGCGAAATTGGATAGGAGAATGGATGGAAATTCAAAGCTTCATTGTTAGCTAAGAGCCATACACCACAAAGCATGAGGCCTGCCCATCATTGAAACGACCCTGTAATAAAAGAGATGTCGGGGAGCTCCGCCGGGGTCCCCGACAGTGCCGGGAAGCGAGTTCCCTTCTACCTCCGAAACCGGCGAGGAACGGATGAAAACTCAGGAATCCGATGCAGTTTTAAAAGGCTTTACTTATCACAGGTTCAGGCATACAAATCAGCAAAAGGAAAAGTCCGGTGCTTAGGATTCCAGGCTAGAACCCCAGCCACGTGTAGGCCAAGATGGTGGCCACCACGTGTAAAGGCCCTGTAAAAAGGAGAGAAGACAAGACTCCCAAGAAGGGTGGGCGCTCACAAAGAGAGAGCCCAAAAAGAAGCGTGCGAGAGAGGAAACAGGCTAGTTTTATACCCCTGCAACTCAGACCTCCCCTCCCACTGTTATGGAAAGCAGGGAGGGTCAAATGCCCTTAGGTAATCCCTCCCTGCACCTCACCTAGGCCCTTTTGTATGCTAATGTTTTGAGCCAAGATCTGCCTGGAAATGCCTTTATAGGGTAGAGAAGGGGGTTTCTGAGATGGCATGTCTCTGTACCAAAGACTAATACTAATGCCAGTTAAATATTTCTCCAAGCCTTCACAAGTCTCTTCTACTTCATTGTAGTTTTGTATTTTAGTTGCCTTTGAGTATATCAGGGAGCCATGCTTGTTTGCTTGGAAGCAAACAGCATTTCTCTCTGGTCTAATTACTTAGGTGTCCTACGTGGCCAGGCTAATATGCTGGTAAGATCTAGCTAGTCCCACGATGATTGTGGTAGCATGGGAGAATATTTATACCAGCTAGTACAGCATACATGGTCAGATGAACTGCCACATTTAGACTACCCCCTTATCTACGAAGTGATTTGCAGGCGGCAATTCAGAGCAGATGCAGTGGCCCTTAGAGGAGTCCTGCAACAAGAGAACTTCTGGAAAAATGGAAAAGTTAAAGGAAAGAATTTTCCAAAGCCAGTAGGTCACCAGATGTTTATTCAAGCCACAAGTATGCTGTATTCCGACCAGCTGACCTGTGGTGAGTGAGAACTCCATTTTTTTTTTTGTGCTCCTTGGCCTTTTGCTCCTTCTGGGTAGGACTCATCTCGGATGAGATCCTCTCTCTTTGATGGGAGACTTAGACTCTTTTGTATGGTCTCCATTCGGACCAGAGCTAGAGTTCTTTCATTATATTGGATTGCTGTGGAAGAACTTTTGTACTATTAAAAGCCTTTTTGGAACTGCGCGGACTCGTGAGTTTTCATCTGTTCCCCCGGCTTCCTTGGAGGTAGAAGAGAACTTCTGTCCTGACACTGTCGGGGACCTCAACAGCATCCCCGATCTCCCTCCACAAAGACCTGGTGGCCCTGCCCAGAACTGCTGCTGGGGCTCTTGGCTGGTCACCAGGTATTCAAGTACAGGGCGGAGTCAGAGAAGACAGAGACGAGGAGACAGAGAAGGAAACAGTGTACTAATAATCATTGAAAATGATGATACCGTCCGATAACAGCATTGTATATAGGCAAAAAGATACACATGATAACCTCTAAATGTATGTATTGCAATCCATAATGTGTAAGAAAGGGATGCGAGAAGGAGAGGAGAGAGAAAGAAAGTAGATAAAGAACCTGCCATGGAGGCAGGCTGAGGGAAGGGGAGGGAAGAGGGGACATTGGTGGTGGGAAATGGGCACTGGTGAAGGGATGGGTGCTGGAACACTGTATGACTGAAACTCGAACACCTTGTAATTATATAATCTCACAGTGGTATAATAAATGTTAAAAAATCAAAATTCATTTGAACATTTATATCTTTAGATTCCATATTACTGCCAATTACTAATCCAAAAGATTGCGGGGGCAAAGGACCATAGCTATTAGTTGGAATTTCATAAAAATTGTTAGGAGCTATAAACAAATCATGAATAACGGAATATCCAAAGCAGTACTGTTTTTAGCAGTTTGTAAATTATATAAGTAGATTTACTCTCCAGCGTTTCTATTTTGAAATATGAATTAAAGCAGGAGTGCCTTCGAGTTGAGGGGGGAGGTAGCAGACAGACTGCAGGGTGAGTTAGGCAATTTAAAACTGCTGCCAGGGGCAGAGTGATAGCACAGCGGGTAGGGCGTTTGCCTTGCACGTGGCTGAACTGGGTTCAATCCCGCATCCCATATGGTCCCCCTGAGCACCGCAAAGAGTAATTCCTAATTGAAGAGCCAGGAATAACACCTGAGCATTGCCGGGTGTGACCCAAAACAAACAAACAAACAAAAAAAAACCTGCTGCCATTCTGCCTTTGTTCCATCGGCTGGTCCACCTGGCTTCTAGGCAGCGACTGCTGAGCCTCTTGATTCTGCTCACTCCACCCACCCGAATAGGAGGTTTCAGGGTCGGGAGCGATAGCCCAGCAGGTAGGGCGTTTTCTTTTCTTGCGGCCGTCCCATGCCGGCCCAGGTTCAATCACGGCATCCCATATGGTTCCCCGAGCACCTCCAGGAGTAATTCCTGAGTGCACAGTCAGGAGTAACCCTTGAGCATTGCCGGGTGTGACCCAAATAGCAAAAAAAAGAGTGGCTGGCGCCATTTCTCCCCACGCCTTCTGAAAAAAAGGAGGCCTGTTTCCGTGGCTGCTCAGCTGGAGCCCTGTGGGACGCCTCGGCCGCCCAGCGGTGAAGAACGACCACAACAGGATTCTTCTTAGAACACGCTTTACTGGAGCTCCTGAAGTTTGAAACTTAAAATGGAGAAAGGACCCCGACCCTCTGCACAAGCTGCCTTTATACAGTGCTGGTCAGCGTGTCCGCTTTCCCATTGGCTGGCGCAAATGGTGCGGGTCGACGTGTCCACTTCCCATTGCCGGCACAGGTCGCACGAGCTCGCACGAGCTGATGAAACATGCCCTAATTGGACAAACCCCGAAATCACACCACGCCAGGGGACCCTGCGCATGCGGGAACTCCCTGCACATGCACGGGAACGCATGGCCTTGAAAACCCTGGCGCATGTGCAGGACACCTGTGCATGCACCGGACACATGGCCCTGAAGATGTTCGTGCTAAGCAAAAGGGCCTCCAGCACGAAATGGCGCCCAACAGAGCCGAAGCTGGCATACCCATTCAGACAGATCTATGAGAGTGTGGGTAGGGCACCCGTATTGTTTTCGGGGCTGCCCCCCTAATTCATTTCCCGACTGCTCTGTGGAGCTAGGAGCAAGCAGTAACCCAGTTCTATGCTTTCTGGAGTAGCAAACCTTGGTTCTATGTCCAATTCTGCCACACCTTTTCCAGAGTGCAGAACCAGAAGGCTGGGAGTCATTTCTCCTGTCCCTGTTCTTAGCACAATTTTTGCTCAACTGTCCCTTCTACCACAATCAAAGCATCTCATTGGATTAGTATTTTGGAGTGCTGCAGCCGAAACTCGAGGTGATATTTTGTGGACCCAACTTCTCGACAAGCACGAATAACATCATCTGTAGTATCTTTCCCCATTAACTTCGACTGGACTGATAGTACACTGGGGAGAGCATTTGCATTGCACATGGCTATCCTGGGTTCGATACCCAGCATTCCATATGAACCCCTGAGCATTGCCAGGAATAATTCCTGAGTGCTGAGCCAGGAGTAACCCCTGAGCATCACTGGGTATGACACAAAAAGAAAAATAAACATGGGGCGGGAGCAATAGTTCAGCGGGTGGGGTATTTGCCTTGAACGCGGCTAACCCGGTTTAATCCCCAGCACCTCCTATGGTCCCTGAGCACTGCTAGGAATAAATCCTGAGTGCAGAGCCAGGAGTAACCCCTGAGCATCGCCGGGAGTTACCCAAAAAGAAAAAAAAATCACAAAATAGGAACATTATCCTGACTCCATGAAAGACACCTGAGCACACCCCCCCCCAACTCAGCTGTGTTGGCCAATGATAACGTCTTTTCAGACTTCCTGCCAAGTGGGTACAACTTATTAAGAAGTTACAAGTTTATTAAGACTCTAATTAAAACTTTAGAGGGTAGTACAGTGGGGAAGGCCTGGCATAAAGCTGATGCAGGTTTGATCCCTGAGTTACCCCCAAAATATAAGAGGTGCTGGGTGGTAGGTATAACCCCAGGGAAAAAAGAGATAGAGAGAGGGGCCAGAGCGATAGCCCAGCAGGTAGGGCGTTTGCCTTGCATGCGGCCAGCCCATGCTGGCAGGGGTTCGATCCCCGGCATCCCATATGGTCCCCCCGAGCACCGCCAGGACTGATTCCTGAGTGCAGAGCCAGGAGTAACCCCCTGAGCATCGCCTGGTGTGACCCAAAAAAGCAAAAAAAAAAAATAGAGAGAGAGAGAGAGAGAGAGATCCAGAGCGACAGTGCAGCAGTTCGGGCGTTGGCCTGCACCGGATGACCTAGGTTCCATCCCGCCATCCCATATGATCCCCCTGCACCACCAGGATGACTTCCCTGAGAATCGCTGGATGTGGGCCAAAAAGCCAAAAAAAAACAAAAGATCCTAAAATTTGCGCAGTAAATGTGGCTCAGCGGTAGAGCACCTGCTTTGCATCCACACCCACACCCACGCCACACACCCCCAGCACACACGGGCCCACCCATACTTATTCCTCACTTACCCCCCACTACACAGACAGATCATTGTGACCCACTGTCCAATTGCATGCGCCCACTTAGTCATTCTCTATGAGCTCACACGGAGAGCGTCTGTGCCACGTTCAATCACGCTTGGGGCGGGCGTATCCACTCATCTGTCTAATGAGGGTGACTCATGCTCCCAAGAACTTCCTGTGTGTCTGCCTCGGGGTAGTTGGGCGAATGAATATTTCCCAGCAATTTCTTGTCCCCGTCAGACTTAACTGGGCCAGATCGTGTTTTGATTCAGGGGACAGCCACGGAGCCTGAGCGTGTAAGGAGATGGTGCGTGCGTGGGGTCAGGGCGGAGGCCCAGAGGCTCTGGAGCTGTGTCTGACCAGTTTCCCTTTACCAGGGGGCCAGCCTGCCACGTTTTATCAAGATCGCCGGGTTTTATCAAGATCGCCATGGTGGGACCCAGTGGGGATTTCAGCCCCTGGGGTGGTCACTGCGTTATATCCGAGTCCTTCCTGGGTTCGATGCCCCAGTGGCACCAGGTGACGTTTGGATTAGGCGCTCAAGGACCTCGGGTGCCCTCACCTCTCCCACGTCAGAAGCTCGGTTGTCACCCTTGGTCCGGCTCCTCTTGGTGCTGAGTGCCAGGTTCTTTCCCCTTACCCATTTTGGGTCACACCCGGCAATGCTCAGGGTATATTCATGGCTCTGCACTCAGGAATTACTCCTGGCAGTGCTCGGTGGCTTCCCAAATAAGTGGGAGGTTCTGACCTCATTCTGGGGTCCCCATGGGAAAGGATCTTTCTTGTCTCTGGGAGAGCTGGGGACCCCTAAGTCCTTCCCCTAAAAAGGAGGATGGACTAAGGGGGCGTGGCGGGGGTGGGAGACGCTTCATGGCAGTCGCCATGGGGTAGCTGGGCACCGGCGCCTACCGCATTATATATTAGTCTATATAACACAACACAAGGGTGGTGCTGAAGAGTTTTGGTGAAATGGTATCACCCTGCCGAACCCCTCTTCTGACATTGATGATCACTTCTTTGTAGAATGGTAAGATCCTGGTGGTGAATCCATAATACAGCTCACGAAGGATCTTGAGATATTGGGTTTGAACGCCCTGTTTGGCTAGGGCTTTGATGACCGCTTCAGTCTCCACAGAATCAAGGGCTTTCTTTAAATCAATGAACGTGAGACAGAGTGGCATCCTGAGCTCCCTACAAACTTCTATGAGCTTGGTTACCGTGTGGATTTGGTCGATTGTGCTGAATCCTTTTCGGGAGCCAGCTTGTTCGCATGGTTGCCCTTCATCTAACACTCTGCCAATCCTGTTCAGGATGACTCGAGTGAACAGCTTGTAGATGACAGACAACAGGCAGATGGGGCGATAGTTGCCAATGTCGTGGATGTCTCCCTTCTTGAACAGTAGAAATATGTTTCAGGTTTTCCAGTGGGAGGGCACATTGCATTTGGACAGGTAGCGTGTGAAGAGCTGAGCCAGTGTATTGATGAGTACTGAAGTCAGATTCTCCAAGTGTTCAGGTCTAACTTTGTCTGGGCCTCGTGCTGTTCCCTCTTTTTTTTTTTTTTTTTGCTTTTTTGGGTCACACCCAGCAATGCTCAGGGGTTAATCCTGGCTCTGCACTCATGAATTACTCCCGGCGATGCTCGGGGGACCCTATGGGATGCTGGGGATTGAACCCGGGCCGGCCGTGCAAGGCAAACACCCTACCTGCTGGGCCATCGCTCCGGCCCCACTGTTCCCTTCTTTACTGACGAAATGGCATGTTGGATTTCAGAAGGAAGAACGTTGGGAACGGCATATCCATCCTGTGGAATTTGGTATGTGGGCAGGTGGACATGGCTATCAAAGAGATCTGAGTAGAAGTCATGGATAATCTTCATTGCTTTTCTGGACGATGTGATAGATCCATCAGGACGTTGGAGGGCAGTCATCTTGGTCTTATAGTTGGTGAAGGACAGGCAGGCGTTGCGAATGCTTTTCCTGGCTTCTGCTGCATCCTCCAGTATTTCTCCTCTTCTCTCTGTGAGGTCTTCCTTTATCACTTCTCTGGACTGCTTTGCGAGATTGGACGTTAGCATTTGGTTGCCTGAGGCTTGCGCCTTGCCACATTGGCGAATGAACTTGAGAGTTATTGAAGACAGGCATCCTTTTGTGTTTTTTCTCTCTCGGCATTCTTCGCACAATCGTGGAGGTGCTGAACCAGTTGGTTGTATTCTTCATCGATGTCATCAATGATGGTATCTTCCCATGTTGCCTTGAGAACATCATGCAACAATTAGAATGGGAAGGAATGGGAGAGAAGATAGATGGTCTGCAACTAAACCACCTCCGCTTCACTGATGGCATCATTCTAATAACACCAAATATTAGCCAAGCAACACAAATGCTGGCTGACTTCGACCAAGAATGTGGAAAGATAGGTCTACAGCTGAATCTCAGCAAAACTATGTTCATGAAAAATGAACTAGTTCCAGAGGCCCCATTCACTCTCAATGGAACAAACATCTCTGAATGCAGCAGTTATGTGTACCTAGGTCAAGAAGTCAACATGATGAATGACCTAAAACCTGAGCTGCGCAGGAGGAAGAGAGCAGCATGTAATGCCTTCAGAAGCATCGAATAAATAGCTAAAAAGACAAAGAACCTCCGGCTCCGGGCACATCTCTTCAACTCTACCGTTCTCCCTGCATTAACATACTCCTCAGAGACCTTGGCCCTACGAAAGCAGGATGAGAACGCTATTCCGGTTTTCCAAAGAGGAATCGAAAGAACTATGCTTGGAGTATCACACCTCACTCAAGTGAAGGAAGGAATCCGGAGCTCCGACCTCCGTCACTGTTCCAGAGACAGGGACACTGTCTTGTTTGCCAAGGCATTGCAAATCAGATGGGCTGGGCATGTAATGCGATTTGGAGACTACTGCTGGACTAGAACCATTACCCTCTGGATCCCACGGGATGAAAAAGATCACGTGGCCACCCACCTACAAGATGGTCAGACTTCTTCATCAAGACCCTGAACGGTTTGAGGCTCTTTGTATTCCTGAAGCAACCAGATGCCTTTGGGCTACACTGGCACGTGATAGGGTCAAATGGAAATATTACTGGCGCCCGCTCAAGCAAATCGACAAATAACGGGATGTCAAGTGATCAAGTGATAATACAACACACATATTCAGTGTTTTATCTTTCCAGGGCCTTCCTGGGTGCTCTTGGCCAATGAAACAGGAAGTTCAGTGCCGGCACCTGAGGATGTGGTGCTGCTCGGGTCCCCCAGCTGCGGATCACCCAGAAGCCCCCACAGTAAACCGTGTATATGGCCGTGCCTGAGACTATGTTCCCTGTTTCCCGTGGGTCTCCAAGATTCCTTTGATTTATTTTTAGCTTTTCAGGACATTTTTGGTTGTGTCGATCAATGTAAATATGTACTATGTTTAACACTTTGGAAAAAATGAGCATAATTTCAGTTTGTAATTAAATTACTGTTTATGGGAAGTCCTAGTCCTGTGCTGAACAGAAACACCTCAGATAGACTCACTGTAAAGGAGCTTAAAACCAGTGTCTTCCCATGTTCTCCCCACCCCCGCAAGATATTATGTTGTAGTTTTCTTTTGGGATCACACCTGGCAATGCTCAGGAGTTAGTCCGGCTCTGCACTCAGGAATTACTCCTGGCGGTGCTCGGGGACCATATGGGATGCCAGGGATCAAACCCCGGGCCAGCAAGGGCCGGCCGCATGCAAGGCAAACGCCCTACCCGCTGGGCTATCGCTCCAGCCCCAAGGCTCTCTTTCCTCCTAGTTTCAGACCTGTCCTAATCTTTTCTTTTCCCAACCCTGTTTGTTTGTTTTCAATTGGGGCCTCCAGCCTGTTGAGCTCTAGCCCTCCAGCTGGTTAATTTCCGTGGGGGCGGGGTAGTTTTGTGCCACACCAAGTGATGCTCAGTGGTTGCTTTTGACTCTAGTGCTCAGGAATCAGCGCCTGGCAGTGGTTTCCACACTCTATGGCATGCAAACATTCAGCCCCGAGGGTACCGTGTAAGACTAGTGTCCATCCCTAACACTGCCTATCCAGTTCCTGCCTGTTCCCTTTTTGTCCCTATCCATTCTTTTGCATTGTTACCACCTAGTTTTCCAAACATTTAATGGATAAAACATTTTTTATTTTCTTTTTTTTTTCTACCTCCTCAGTTGCAAATTTATCATGTATGTTAAATGTGCAATGTTTTATTGCATTGTTTTCATGGAAACACCAAGCAATGAGCAAGAAATGGAACTGGAGTTCTTCTATTTCAGGTGATTGCCTTCACCTCTTTACTGTCTCTCTGAACCTCTGTTTAATTTAGTTCAATTTAATTTAATTTAATTTTTTTTTTTTTTTTGCTTTTTTGGGTTACACCTGGCAATGCTCAGGGGTTACTCCTGGCCCTGCACTCAGGAATTACTACTGGCGGTGCTCAGGGGATCATATGGGATGCTGAGGATATCGAACCCAGGTTGGCAGCATATAAGGCAAAACCCTCCCCACTGTGCTGTTGCTCCATCCCCTAATTAGTTTTTCATTTTGGGTCACACCCAGCAATACTCAGGGGTTACTCCTGGCAATTCCCTCAGGAATTACTCCTGTAATTGCTCAGGGAACCATATGGATGTCAGAAATCGAACCCAGATCGGCCACATGCAACGCAAACACCTTACCCTCTGCTTTGGTCCCCCTTTGTTTAATTTTAGCCTCCTGTGGCCCCTTTGGCTCCCGAATCCGTCTCCAGGAGTGAAGTGGAGCTGGTATCTCTGCCTCTGGTATCTGGGCGCAAATAACAAATGATAGTAAATTCGTGAACAGGCAGTGCCATAGACCAATTGTCGGGGAACGCCGCCGGGGTCCCCAACAGTGTCAGGACAGAGGTTCTCTTCTACCTCCGAGGACGCTGGGAGAACAGATGAAAACTCATGAGTCTGGTGCAGTTCCAAAAAGGCTTTTAATAGTACAAAAGCTCTTCCACAGCACTCCAATATAATGAACAAACTTAAGCTCTGGTCGGAACTTAGACCATACAAAAGAGCCTAAGTCTCCCACCAAAGAGAGAGGATCTCACCCAAGCTGAGTCCTACCCAGAAGAAGGAGCAAAAGGTCAAAGAACAAAAAGCCAAAAGCAAAAGGCTGAGGAGCCAAAAGCCACAGGAGCCAAAAGCCGAAAGCTAAAAGGCCCAAAAGGTAAAAGGTGAAGGGGCCTCAAGTCAGCCCCTTATATACACCAAAGTAATCCAATCGGGAGGGTCATGTCAACAAAGAACTCTAAACAGAGTGTAGTGCCACACCCTATTGCAGGTATAAACAAAGGTTATGCCAAGGTCTAATCCTTTCTACCAAGATTATCTCTTATGTAAAACACTGGAGAGAGGGCTGATATAAAGTAATACATCTTAAGTTCATGAGCTTCATGTAATCTAGGTGGTACCCACAAGGTCCTTCTTATTATTATCTGCACCAGGGTGATTCTGAGTATCTTGTTCTTGTGTACTTAAAGGGTCACACTCGCCTGCTTAGAGCAAACTAGTATGATCCTTCTTATAGTCTTCCTATAGTCTCAGCGTAGCCAGGGTGGTAGTCTCCTGGTAAATTCTAACTGTCCCACGCTGGGTGCAGTGGGTATAAAGAGGAGCTGTGCCCAATCTAGAAAACATAGAAGTCTTAGTAGATGTATAAGTCAGAAGTTATTCAATCAAGGTGACTTCTGTAACTGCCACACCCTCTAGTAGTGTTTACATAGAAGAGAGGTCTCATTAGAATGAACCTTGACTTAAATAGATTAAGCTGGGAGTGGGCAAAACAACAAAACTCCCAGGTTAGCTAAACCTGTCCTCCAACAACCAATGACATGGAGTGACCCACAATCATTGCTGGCAAGTTTGCAGAATCTCCTCACAAAGTGAAGGCCCAACAAAAAGCCCTGGAAAAAATATATACAGTATTGGATCACTTTTATAAGTGAAATACCAACATATAAATTGACCCTGGCTGACCTAGGTCTCCGTCATCCCATATGGTCCCCCTAGTACCACCAAGAGTAATTCCTGAGCAAAGAGCCAGGAGCATTGCTGGTGTGACCCAAAAAGCAAAAAAAAAAAAAAAAATTAATGTTTGTTACAGTGTATTTTTTGACATCATATGTGTGTTTGAAGTTATTGTTCTATCTATCTAACTATCAGTGGAAATCTGACAAACCTCTTTGGACACCACAGTGGCCCCTCAATATCAAAAAGTTAGAGGTGCTGACAAATCTAGTGGAAGAACAGTTGAATTTAGGACATATTGAGCCATCGTTTTGAGAATAGAATTCCCCAGGTTTTGTGATACAGAAAAAAATCAGGCAGGGGCCGGAGCAATAGCCCAGCAGTTAGGGCGTTTGCCTTGCACGTGGCCGGCCTGGGCCGGCCCGGGTTCGGTCCCCAGCATCCCATATGGTCCCCTGAGCACCGCCAGGAGTAATTCCTGAGTGCAGAGTCCAGGAGAAACCCCTGAGCATTCCCAGGTGTGACCCAAAAAGCAAAAGAAAAAATCAGGCAAATGGCAGTTGCTGGTTGACCTAAGGAATGTCAGTTCCACAATGATCCCCATGGGAGCCCTGCAACCTGTGCTCCCTCCCCAGCAGCTATTCCTAAAGATTGGCCACTAATTATCATAGACTTAAAATACTGTTTCTACAACATGCCTATCCACCCAGATGATCGTAAAAGGTTTGCATTTTCAGTTCCTTCCATCAATCATAAAGGTCCTTTACTTGGTTTCAATGGACAGTATTACCACAAGGATGACTAACTCACCAACAATGTGTCAACACTTTGTTGATGAGGTTTTGAGACCTACTCATGTTAAATTTCCCAATGCATACATCATCCACTAGGTGGATATCTTGCTAGCCTGTGATAATTCCGAAGATCTCCAAAATTTGTATAATGAAGTAATGAGAGTTTTACCCGAGGCTGGTTTACAAGTAGCTACGGAAAAAATGGAGACTCACAGACATGGGGCAGAGCTGCTACTGGCTCTCCCTGTGCCCAGCCACTCACGAGGCGCCCAGAAGGGATGGTGGGTTCTAGCCATGGCCCGCCACCCCCAGCAGAACCCTGCAACAAGTCAGATAACCCCCCATTCCATGAGGGCCTCCATTTTCCACATCCCGACTTCCCTCTCATCAGAACTCCACCCAGCAGACCAGCCTATCACAGCCTGGCTCATCGAGATCCACCCTGCAGCAGTCTTTTAAATCCGGCTCAGGTATGCTGATCCAGAGACTCACAGACATGAGGCAGAGCTGCTACTGGCTCTCGCTGTGCCCAGCCGCTCTTGAGGCACCCAGGCCACACGGTTCATCAATAAATGCTGGTTTTAGAGATGACTACAAGAGTATTCTACCTGCACGGCAGAGCCTGGCATGCTACCCATGTTGTATTTGATATGCCAAATACCAGTAACAATTTTAGACCTCATTCCCATGACCTGATGGAATGGTTTGAGGCTCTTTATGTTCCTGGAGCAAGCAGGTGCCCTCGGCTCTACTAGCATGAGACAGGACATATGGAGATGTTACTGGTGCCGGCTAAGAGTCAATCAATGATGAACGGGAAGACAGTGATACAGTGATTTATCCATCTATCTGTCTGTCTCTCTGTCTGTCTATCTATCTATCTATCTATCTATCTATCTATCTATCTATCTATCTATCTATCTATCTATCTATCTATCTATCTATCTATCTATCTATCTATCTATCTATCTATCTATCTATCATTTATGACTTTAAGTACACTGGCGATACTTAGTGGTTACTATTGGCTCTGCACTCAGGAATTACTCCTGGCAGGCTCAGAGGACCATATAGGATGCTGGGGATTGTACCCAGGTCAGCCACATGCAAGGCAAACGCCCTCCCTTCTCTGTTGTCACTCTGGCCCAATTGTGAGCTTCTTGTTAGCGGAAAGACTTTTCTTCTTTTTTTTTTTTTTGGGTCACACTGCCAATGCTCAGGTGTTATTCCTATCTCTTTACTTAGGAATTACTCCTGGCGGTGCTCAGGGGACCATATGGGATGCCGGGGATCGAACCCAGGTTGGCTGCATGCAAGGCAGATGCCCTACCCGCTGTACTATCACTCCGGCCCTTCTGGTTTTTTTTTTTTTTTGTTAGTAGCTTGTTCTGTGAGGAATGGAAGCTTTTCCTTTCATAGTGATAATTTATGCTGATCCAGAGACTCACAGACATGGGGCAGAGCTGCTACTGGCTCTCCCTGTGCCCAGCCACTCACGAGGTGCCCAGGAGGGAAGGCATGTTCTAGCCTTGGCCCGCCATCCCAGCAGAGCCTTACAACAAGCCAGATGACCCCACACTGCATGAGGGCCTCCATTTTCCACATCCTGACTTCCATCTCATCAGAACTCCACCCAGCAGAACACCCTATCACAGCCCGGCTCATCGAGATCCACCCTGCAGCAGTCCTTTTTAAATCTGGCTCAGGTATGCTGATCCAGAAACTCACAAGGGGTAGAGCTGCTACTGGCTCTCCCTGTGCCCAGCCACTCACGAGGTGCCCAGGAGGTATGGCGGGTTCTTGCCGTGGCCTGCCACCCCAGCAGAGCCTTGCAACAAGCCAGACGACCCTCCACTGCATGAGGGCCTCCATTTTCCACATCCCGACTTCCCTCTCGTCAGAACTCCACCCACCAGACCAGCCTATCACAGCCCGGCTCATCGAGATCCACCCTGCAGCAGTCTTTTTTAAATATGGCTCAGGTATGCTGATCCAGAGACTCACAGACATGGGGCAGAGCTGCTACCGGCTCTCCTTGTGCCCAGCCGCTCACAAGGCGCCTTGGAGGGATGGAGAGTTCCTGGCCCGCCACCCCAGCAGAGCCTCGCAACAAGCCAGACGACCCCCCACTCCATGAAGGCCTCCATTTTGCACATCAGGACTTCCCCCTCGTCAGAACTCCACCCAGCAGACCAGCCTATCACAGCCCGCCTCGCGCGGCCGAATTTTGGCCACGTGGTTCATCAGTACATGCTGGATTTAGAGATGACTACAAGAATATGTTACCCACAATGCACAGCCTGGCAAGCTACCCGTGTCGAATTTGTTATGCCAAATACCAGTAACAATTATAGAACTCATTCCCATAACCTGATGGAATGGATTGAGGCTCTTTATGTTCCTGGAGCAAGCAGGTGCCCTTGGGCTCTGCTTGCATGAGACAGGACATATGGAGATGTTACTGGTGCCTGCTCGAGCAAATCGATGATGAACGGGAAGACAGTGATACAGTGATACAGTGAGTGATAATCTTAGAACTTTCACTAAGTATTGAACTTTATTATTTAAAATTGGATTTTCAAATTCTTCTTTTGATTTTGTAGTCCTTGAAAGGGAAACTCAGAATCTGAACAACTTTTTCTTTCTTTTTTTTTAATTTTATTTATTTATATTTCTTTTTTATTCTTTAGAATCTGAACTTTTTTGTTTGTTTCCTTTTATGGGGCACACAATGCTCAGGAGTTAGTCCTGGCTCTGCACTCAGGAATTACTCCTGGCAGTGCTTGGGGGACCATATGGGATACCTAGGATACCAGGGATGAACCCAGGTGGCCAGGTGCAAGTCAAATGCCCTACCCACTGTAGGAGCTTTGCTCTTTAATCCATTTGCAGGTTAAGCTATTTACATGTCCTTAAGCCAGGGTTCATGCTAATGAAATCTCTCCTGTGTAAACAGTGATGGAGGGTGTGGCAGTTTCAAGATTCATTTGGACTCTGAATCAGTAACTTCTGAAATATTACTATAATCTCTACTATGATTTCAATGTTATCTAGATTGAGCAAAATTCCTCTTATACCTACTGGTCCCAGCATGGGACAATAAGAATTTCCCTGGAGACCACTACCCTGGCTACGTAGAGACTATTGGCTTAGATTAAAGGAAGGATCATGCTAGTTAGCCCTCAAGCAGGTGAGCATGACCCTTTCAGTTAACAGAAGACAAGTTACTCAGAATCACCTTGGTGCAGAACAGAAAATAAACAGATCTTCTGGGTACCATCTAGATTGCATGAAACCCATAAAATTATAATGTGTTTCTCCCTGAGTATACATCCATTAAGATGTATTTCTTTATACTACCTCTCTCACTCCCTCCAGTGTTTTGACATAAGAGATAATCTCTGAGAAATATACTAGTAACTGGCATAATCATTTGTTTAGACCTGAAAAAAGTGTGGTACCACCCTATTTCTACACCTAAGAGCTGAATCATTGATCTTTGTTGACATGATCCTCCCTGAAGATAGGATTACTTTTGGAGATATAAGGGGACTGACTTGAGGTATGGGGATCCACTTTGGTGGGAGATTTGGGCCTGAGCACATGGTTCGAATTATGATGGGAATCCATTATTTTGGACTGTAGTGGTATGTTGCAGGACTCCTAAGGGCCGCTGCATCTGCTCTGGATTGCCTCCTGCAAATCACTTCGTAGATAAGGGGGTAGTCTAAATGTGGCAGTTCATCTGACCATGTATGCTGTACTTGCTGGTATAAATATTCTCCCATGCTACCACAATCATCATGGGACTAGCTAGATCTTACCAGCATATTAGCCTGGCCACGTAGGACACCTAAGTAATTAGGCCAGAGAGAAATGCTGTTTGCTTCCAAACAAACAAGCATGGCTCCCTGATATACTCAAAGGCAACTAAAATACAAAACTACAATGAAGTAGAAGAGACTTGTGAAGGCTTGGAGAAATATTTAACTGGCATTAGTATTAGTCTTTGGTACAGAGACATGCCATCTCAGAAACCCCCTTCTCTACCCTATAAAGGCATTTCCAGGCAGATCTTGGCTCAAAACATTAGCATACAAAGGGGCCTAGGTGAGGTGCAGGGAGGGGATTACCTAAGGACATTTGACCCTCCCTGCTTTCCATAACAGTGGGAGGGAGGTCTGAGTTGCAGGGGTATAAAGCTAGCCTGTTTCTCCTCTCGCACGCTTCTTTTTGGGCTCTGCACTTTGTGAGCGCTCACCCTTCTTGGAGAGTCTTGTCTTCTTCTCCTTTTACAGGGCCTTTACACGTGGTGGCCGCCATCTTGGCCTACACGTGGCTGGGGTTCTAGCCTGGAATCCTAAGCCCCGGGCTTTTCCTTTTTGCTGATTTGTATGCCTGAACCTGTGATAAGTAAAGCCTTTTAAAACTGCATCGGATTCCTGAGTTTTCATCCATTTCTTGCCGGCTTTGGAGGTAGAAGGGAGCTCTGGTCGGGGACCCCAGCGGAGCGCCCCAACAGTGGTAGAGCTTGTTTTATTGGTAATTAGTAAAAGTCTTTTGGAACCACGCTGGACTCTTGAGTTTTCATCCATTTCCCACCAACCTTGGAGGTAGAAGGGAATTCTTTTTCTGATATCGTTGGGGACCCAGCGGGTCCCTGACACTCAGGGGTTACTCCTGGTTCTGAACTCAGAACTCCTCAGACTGTCAGAAACCACATTCCTGGGAAAAAAAACCATGTAAATGTGAAGAATATGGTAAAAGCTTTAAAATGTGTTCACATCTTACTGTACATCAGAAAATTAACTCTGGTGAGAAATATTGCGAAATGTGCCCAGGCCTTTAATTAGAAATTGCATCTTACAATACATCAGAGAAATCATTCTTTTGAGAAATCTTATAAATGTGAAAAAAAAAAATTTTTTTTGAAGTAAAACAGGTTTTATTAAGGAGGTTTTAGGAAAGCGAAGGAGGAGGGAAAGTAAGAGAGAGAGTACACATCTCAAGAGGGGAGATGCGGGTGACACACGTGCTTGGGCACCACGTGTGCTTCGGCCACGTGGGCTCAGGCAGCATGTGTGTCCAGCAGGATGTGCGCCTAAATGTGAAAAATTTGCAAGGCCTTTTATCGGAATTTACATCTTACTGTACATCAGAGAGTTTGTTCTAGTGAGAATCCTTATAGATGTGAAGAATGTGGCAAAGGGTTTTATGTACATTCATGCTTTACCCAGCAACAGAAAATTCTAGTGAGAAACCTTATAAATATGAAGTATGCCGCAAGGCCTTTATTCAGTTCTTATGGCTTACCCAACACCTGATACTTCATTCTGGCGAGAAACCTTATAAATATTCATAGGGTGACAAGACCTTTACTATAAAATCACATTTCTGTACATGAAAGAATTCATTCTGTTGAGAAACCTTACAAATGTGGAGAATGTGGCAAGGCCTTTAATCAGAATTTACATCTTATTCGACATCAGATCATTCATTCTGTTGAGAAACCGTATGAATGTGGAGAATGCTGTCAAGTTTGTATTAAGTATTCACAGCTTACCCAACATCAGAAAATTCATTATGGCAAGTAATTCTGTAAATGTGAAAAAAAATATGTCAATGTTTTTTCTTTTTATGTTACACCTGGCAATGCTCAGGGGTTACTTCTAGATCTATGCTCAGGAATTACTCCTGGTGGTACTCAACGGCCATATAGGATGCTGGGTATTGAACCTGGGTCGGCTGCATGCAAGGCAAACACCCTACCTGATATGCTATCGCTTGGGCCCAAATCAAGTTTTTTGGGGTGGTGGCCCCTTTAGTCACACCATGAGGACATTCAACAAGTTCAAAGAAACAGTTGCACTGGTAGTCAGCAAAGCATTAGAAAGTATGAGTTGAGGTGCCGGAGTGATAGCACAGCAGGGAAGGCATTTGCCTTGCATGTGGACAACCTGTGTTCAATCCCCGGCATCCCATATGGTCCCAAAAGCACCACCAGGAGTAGTTCCTGAGTGCAGTCAGGAGTAATCCCTTAGCATAGCTCTGTGTGACCCAAAAAGCCAACAAAAAGAAAGGTATGTTTACTGCACGCAGCTGACCCTGGTTTAGTTTCAAGATGGTCTCCCACCACTGCCAGGGGTGATTTCTGAGTGCAGAGCCAAGAGTCATCCCTTAGCACCACTGGGTTTGGTCTCAAAATTAAAAAAGTGTGTTTACTCTGAGCTTAGGAACTTTATACATTTTCTTTTCTTTTTTTCTTTTTTTTTTTTTGTTGGTCACACCCGGCAATGCTCAGGGGTTAGTCCTGGCTCTGCATTCAGGAATTATGCCTGATGGTGCTCAGAGGACCATATGGGATGCCAGTGATCGAACCCAGGTTGGCCGCATGCAAGGCAAATGCCCTACCCGCTGGACTATTGCTCCGGCCCTGCACTCAGGAATTACTACTGGCAGTGCTTGAGGGACCATATGGGATGCTGGGGATCGAACCCGGGCCGGCACAGGCCAGCCGCATGCAAGGCAAACACCCTACCTGCTAAACTATCGCTCCAGCCCCTTTATACATTTTCAATGTTTTCTTTATATTGGTTAAAATCGTTTAGCTACAGCCATCACAAATTGACTTCTTGATTTATTTTCTTATAATTACATCTGCTATTCAAGTTCTGCTGGAGTAAGTAAGATGAAATAAGTTTTGTAGCCTGTAAAGGGGACAGGCTGGGGATGGGAGGAAACCTGGGGAAAAGAAGGGAACACTGGTGGAGGGATTGGTGTTGGAGCATTATATTCCTCAAACAACTCTATTATGAACATCTTTGTAAATCAATATGTCTTAATAAAAATTTAAAATATTCATGTCTTTCAAGCAGTAAGTTGTCGGGGAACGCCGCCGGGGTCCCCAACAGTGTCGGGGCAGAAGTTCTCTTCTACCTCCGAGGACGCCGGGAGAACAGATGAAAACTCACGAGTCCGGTGCAGTTCCTAAAAGGCTTTTAATAGTACAAAAGCTCTTCCACAGCAATCTAATATAATGAACAAACTTTAGCTCTGGTCCAAACTTAGACCATACAAAAGAGCCTAAGTCTCCCACCAAAGAGAGAGGATCTCACCCGAGCTGAATCCTACCCAGAAGGAGCAAAAGGCCAAAGAGCAAAAAGCCAAAAGCCAAAAGCAAAAGGCCGAGGAGCCAAAAAGCCGAAAGCTAAAAGGCCCAAAAGGCAAAAGTGAAGTGTGACAAGGGGGCTCAAGTCAGCCCCTTATACACCAAAGTAATCCAATCAGGAGGGTCATGTCAACAAAGAACTCTAAACAGAGTGTAGTGCCACACCCTATTGCAGGTATAAACAAAGGTTATGCCAAGGTCTAATCCTTTCTACTAAGATTATCTCTTATGTAAAACACTGGAGAGAGGGGGCTGGTATAAAGTAATACATCTTAACTTCATGAGCTTCATGTAATCTAGATGGTACCCACAAGGTCCTTCTTATTATTATCTGCACCAGGGTGATTCTGAGTATCTTGTTCTCGTGTACTGAAAGGGTCACACTCGCCTGCTTAGAGCAAACTAGTATGATCTTTCCTATAGTCTCCAGTCAGCGTAGCCAGGGTGGTAGTCTCCTGGTAAATTCTAACTGTCCCACGCTGGGTGCAGTGGGTATAAGGAGGAGCTGTGCCCAATCTAGAAAACGTAGAAGTCTTAGTAGATGTTTAAGTCAGAAGTTATTCAATCAAGGTGACTTCTGTAACTTCCACGCCCTCTAGCAGTGTTTACATAGAAGAGAAGTCTCATTAGAATGAACCTTGACTTAAGTAGATTAAGCTGGGAGTGGGCAAAACAACAAAACTCCCAGAATAGCTACACCTGTCCTCCAACAGTAAGTATTCTTTTTTTTTTCTTTTGGGGTAACACCGGGCAATGCTCAGGCTAACTCCTGGCTCTGCACTCAGGAATTACTCCTGGTAGTGCTCAGGGGATCATATGGGATGCCGGGGATCAAACCCGTGTCGATTGTGTGCAAAGGGGTACATGCTACCCACTGTGCTATCGCTCTGGCCCCTCAAGCAGTAAGAATTCTGTGTTGTCTAATTTCATTTTCTCTTTTTAGGGTCACACCCAGCAATGCTTATGAGTTATTCCTGGCTCTGCATTCAGGAAATTAGACCTGGCTGTGCTTGGGGACCATAAGGGTTGCTGGGATTAAATCTAAGTCAGCCACTTGCAAGGCCAATGCCCTCCCTGCTATAGTATTGCTCCGGCCGCTGTGTCTATTTTCATAAGGAAAATCTAAATTGTTTGCAGGTTTTTTTCTTTTTTTTGGGTCACACCTGGCATCGTTCAGGGGTTACTCCTGGCTTGTGGCTCAAGAATTACTCCTGGCAGTGCTCGGGGAACATATGGGATGCCGAGGATCGAACCCGGGGTTGGCCGCATGCAAGGCAAATGCCCTACCCACTGAGCTATCGCTCCAGCCCCCTAAAATATTTTTATAGACTTCAAGAATTGTGGTACAGAGGCCAGAGCGATAGCACAGAGGGTAGGGTGTTTTCCTTGCATGCAGCCGACTCGGGTTCGATCCCTGGCATCCCATATAGTCCCCTGAGCACTGCCAGGAATAATTCCTGAGCCATGAGCCAGGAGTAACCCCTGAGCATCACTGGGTGTGACACAAAAAGCAAAAAAAAAAGTTGTGGTAAAGTATTGAAGAAATAATTGAAAGATTAGGTTTCCTTATAACAATCCTTTTTGACCATACTGTTTTCCTAAAATGCAACCCTCCAACCTACACATTTCTTATAACATTCGTTGTGTTCTGTAACTTTTCTTTGTTCAGTGTTCTTAGACATTTTCAGATAGAAATAAACCTAGGGAATCAAAAGATAAGATCTATCTCTATTGAAAACAGATTGTTTTCAATATTGTACTGACATTACAATAATGTTACTGAATAGTTTATCATTGACTGGTTTTGGCATATCGAATATGCATCGGACAGCTTGCCAGGCTCTGCCGTGCGGGCGCTGTATTCTCAGTAGCTTGTGGAGCTCTCTCAGAGGGGTGGATAGAATATTTATGGTAATTTGGAGGTAAATCACACGGCCCAACAGCAGCCGCACGCAACAGGGAACGCTGGTATCTGCTCTGCCAGGTGTCTCTGCGTCTGTGGCTCAAGCATTCCTGGACTTGAAATACTCTCCTCTGAAGGGTGGGTCCTTGTAGGCTGGGTTTCTGAAAAAAGCTGGCCTGGAGATTAGCTTAATCTCTTGAGTGGAGATCTTATGAGCTATGGAGTGTGGATGGTGAAGATCGCTGCCAGCATGGTGTGGGCGTTCCTCTGGGTCTTCTGAGGCTCTATTGGGGATGGTGGACTCAGGCCGGAAGTCGCTTTCATGGTCCGTGGAATGCAGGGGGTTGAACGGGAAAGCTGGTATCTGCTCTGCCGGGTGTATCTGCGCCTGTGGCTCAAGCATTCCTGGGCTTGAAATACTGTACTCTGAAGTACGGGTCTCTGAAGGGTGGGTCCTTGTAGGCTGGATGGATATGTCATTCATCTAGCCTACCAGGATGGATATGTCACTCCCAATGTTCTCCCTTTTTGAAATCTGACATGCCATTTCATCGGTAAAGAAGGGAACAGCACCCGGCCAGACAAAGTCAGACCCGAACATCTTAAGAATCTGCCGTCAGTACTCATCAATACACTGGCTCTGCTCTTCACACGCTACCTGTCTGAATGCAAGGTGCCCTCCCAATGGAAAACCAGCAGGACAGTTCTGCTGTTCAAGAAGGGAGACATTCATGACATTGGCAACTATCGCCCCATCTGCCTGTTGTCTGTCATCTACAAGCTCTGTCATCCTGAACAGGATTGGCAGAACACTAGATGAAGAACAACCATGTGAACAAGCTGGCTTCCGTAAAGGATTCAGCACAATCAACCATATCCACACAGTAACCAAGGTCATTGAGCTTTGTAGGGAGTTCAGATGCCATTCTGTCTAGCATTCATTGATTTAAAAAAAGTCTTTGATTCTGTTGAGACCGAAGTGTTCATTGAAGCTTTGCCAAACAGGGCATTCAAAACACATCAGGATTCGTCATGAGCTGTTTTATGGATTCACTACCAGTATCTCACCATTCTACAAGGAAGTGATCATTTATGTCAAAAGAGGGGTTCATGGGGCTGGAGCGATAGCCCAGCGGGTAGGGCGTTGCCTTGCATGCGGCTGGCCTGTGCCGGCCTGGGTTCGATCCCCGCATCCCATATGGTCCCCCGAGCAGCGCCAGGAGTAATTCCTGAGTGCATAGCCAGGAGTAACCCCTGAGCATCGCCGGGTGTGACCCAAAAAAGCAAAAAAAAAAAAGAGGGGTTCAGCAGGGTGATATTTTTCACCAAAACACTACAGCACCACCTCAAGAACATCATGCAACAATTAGAATGGGAAGGAATGGGAGTGAAGATAGACGGTTGGCAACCACACCACCTCTGCTTCGCTGATGACATCATTCTAATAACACCAAACATTAGCCAAGCAGCACAAATGCTGGCTGACTTCGACCAAGAATGTGGAAATGTAGGTCTACAGCTGAATCTCAACAAAACTGTGTTCATGAAAAATGAACTAGTTCCAGAGATCCCATTCACTCTCAATGGAACAGACATCTCTGAATGCAGCAGTTATGTGTACCTAGGTCGAGAAGGCAACTTGATAAACGACCTAAAACCTGAGCTGCGCAGGAGGAAGAGAGCAGCATGGAATGCCTTCCAAAGCATCAAAAAAATAACTAAAAGGACAAAGAACCTCCGGCTCCAGACACATCTCTTCGACTCCATCTTTCTCCCTGCATTAACATACGCCTCAGAGACCTGGGCCCTACGAAAGCAGGATGAGAATGCTATTCGGGTCTCCCAAAGAGGAATCGAAAGAGCTATGCTTGGAATATCACGCCTCACTCAAGTGAGAGAAGGAATTCGGAGTACTGACCTCCTTCGCTATTCCAGAATCAGGGACGCTGTCTCATTTGCCAAGGCATCGAAAATCTGATGGACTGGACATGAAATGCGATTTGGAGAGGACCGATGGACTAGAGCCATTACTGATTAGATGCCACGGATGTCAAAAGATCACGTGGCCACCCACCTACAAGATGATCAGACTTCTTCATCAAGACCCTGAACGAACTGTTTGAGGCTCTCCGTATCCATGAAGCAACCAGATGCCATTGGGCTACACTGGCACGTGATAGGGTCAAATGGAAATGTTACTGGCGCCCAAAGGAGCAAATCAATGAATAACAGGATCAAGTGATCAAGTGATCATTAAGAAAGGGGCTTCAGGGGCCGGAGCAATAGCCCAGCGGGTAGGGCGTTTGCCTTGCATGCGGCCAACCTATGCAGGCCCTGGGTTCGATCCCCAGCATTCCATATGGTCCCCTGAGCACCGCCAGGAGTAATTCCTGAGAGCAGGGCCAGCAGTAACCCCTGAGCATCGCTGGGTGTGACCCAAAAAAGAAGAAAAAAAAAAGGGCTTCAGGAGCTGGCATTTTAGGAGGCGTAATGAGGGGGAGCCAGGAAGATAAAGTATAATTTAGAAAGGAAAACCTAACTTGGCATTAGACTATTAATAAAATTAGTTACTTTAATTCATCACTGTCACTGTATGTATCACTGTCTTCCCGTAGTTCATTGATTTGCTCAAGCGGGCACCAGTAACATCTCCATATGTCCTGTTGCAAGCAAGTGTAGCCCAAGGATATCTGTTTGCTCCAGGGACAGGAAGAGCCTATATCCATTCTTCAGGTCACGGAATTGAAGTCCATAATTGTTACTAGTTTTGGCATAACAAATAAACCATCCTGGCTATGTTGAGACTATAGGAAGATTATAGGAAGGATCATACTAGTTTGCTCACAAGCAGGCGAGTGTGACCCTTTCAATATATGGAGAACAAGACAGTCAGAATCACCCTGGTGCAGATTAAAATAAGAAGGACCTTGTGGGTACCATCTAGATTACATGAAGCTCATGAAATTAAGATGTATTATTTTATATCAGCCCTCTCTCTCTCTTCTCCAGTGTTTTACATAAGAGACAATCTCGGTAGAAGGATTATTCCTTGGCATAACATTTGTTTATACCTGTAATAGGGTGTGGCACCTCCCTTCTACAATCTGTTTAGAGTTCTTTGCTGACAGGACCCTCCCTGTCACAGATAAGATTACTTTGGTGTATATAAGGGGAAATAGTATACCACACACACTACAGGGCAGAGCCTGGCAAGCTTTAATTCATGAATGACAGAAATGTTTTAAAAATACAAATATAAAGAAACTACTTGTATATATTACCTCCTTCAGGGGGAGCTCTTCACTACAACATCTCTTCGTGGTTGCCAGAATGATGTAGGCGAGCCTCAAGGGTGGCTCATGTGAGGCGGGATGTAGAAAAAAGATGGTCACTTTTTTTTTAAAAAAATAATTTATTATACCACCATGAGATATACAATTACAATATGCTCATGTTTGAGTTTTGGTCATATAGTTTTCCAGCACCCATCCCTCCACCCGTGCCCATTTCCACCCCCAATGTCCCCACTTCCCTCCCTTTCACCCCAGCCTGCCCCCTGGCAGGTTCTTTTATCTCTTTTCTCTCTTTCTCACTCTCTCTCTCCTCCTCTCTCTCTTCCTCCCTCTCTCTCTCCTTCTCGCTTCCCTTTTGTACACATGGTGGATTATAATATATACATTTAGATGTTATCATGTGTATGTTTTTGCCTATATTCAATGCTCAGTTCTCGATGGTATCATTTTCAACAATTATCAGCACACTGTTCCCTTCTCTGTCTTACCTAGCCTCTGACTCCCCCACGTTTGTGGTATACCAGGTTTTGAGATATCACAGGCCCAAAGCGCCCACGCGCTTTGGGGATCGGGCTGTGTCCAGCTGTGGAATCCAGACCAAAGGATGGATGGATGGGAGGGAGGGAGGGAGGAAGGAAGGAAGGAAGGAAGGAAGGAAGGAAGGAAGGAAGGAAGGAAGGAAGGAAGGAAGGAAGGAAGAAGAAGGAAGGGAGGAAGGAAGGAAAGTAAAGAAGGAAGAGAAGGAACAAAGAAAAAAAGTAAAAGAATAAACAAAAAAGAAATTAAAAATAAACAGTACTGTCTTCGTTATATTCGCGGCCAGTTCCAATGTTGTTAGTAGAGCCCAAGGGCTTTCCAGGACATAAGAGCCTAACCATATAGGTTGGATGAGGTCTAATTGTTCTGGTATTTGGCATATAAATAAGAGGAGTTCCACTGGAGAAGTAGCTCTTTTTCTTTCAGCTTGTGAACTGCATGGGCGCAAGCGGCCGAGCGAGCCGGACTATGATAGGCTGGTCTGCTGGGTGGAGTTCTGACGAGAGAGAAGTCCGGATGTGGAAAATGGAGGCCCTCATGGAGTGGTGGGTCGTCTGACTTGTTGCAAGGCTCTGCTGAGGTGGCGGGCCAGGGCTAGTACCCACCATCCCTCCTGGGCGCCTCCTGAGCAGCTGGGCACAGGGAGAGTCAGCAGCAGCTCTGCCCCATGTCTGTGAGTCTCTCTCTCTCTCTCTCTCTCTCTCTCTCTCTATATATATATATATATATATATATATATATATATATATATAGATGAAGAATGGGAAGACCTCTCTCTATATATCGATGAACAATGGGAAGACATATATATATATATATATATATATATATATAACCAGCGCTGTGGAATATTTTATATATATGTATATATATATATATATATATATATATATATATATATATATATATATAACTGTCTTCCCATTGTCCATCGATTTGCTCGAGTGGTCACCAGTAACAGCATGCGTCCTGTCACAAGCAAGAGTAACCCAAGGGCATCTGCTTGCTCCAGGGACAGGAAGAGCCTCAAACCATTCTTCAGGTCATGGAATCGAGGTCCATAATTGTTACTAGTTTTTAGCATAATAAAGAAAACATAGTAGCTTGCCAGGCTCGCCTTGTAGGTGGTATATTCTCAATAGAAGGCTCTCATCTTGAGCATTTACTCCCTTTCATGCCGGTGGGCCTTACAAGAATCCTCTGGCTTCTTGCTTGCCTTACGGTTTATGATACAAGTATCTATGCGTACATTCAGTAGTTAGTTAATAAATATATGTTAACTTTTTCAAAAGATAACTCTCTCTCCCCCTTTAATTACCATTGGCAACAACAAGAAGCTAAACCAGATATTAAGGTCCGATGGAAGGATTCACTTACATGAATGTAGAGAGATTCTGACACGCTCATAACCATGGGTCGTGGATTTGTCGGTGTGTTCCCAATCACCAAGCCTCAACCCATTTGGGTTCCAGTCTGATCATTAAAATATGTAAACTCATACCCTGAGGAGTTCATTAACACTGCTGCCCAGGGTACCAATGGTAACCCAGAGGACAAGTTTTTATTTGCTTTATCCCCAGGCATTGACGTCCAGGAGTGAAGCGAAACTCAGCCCCAGTCTCATCAACCATATCATGTGACCTGGCAAATCTACAATCCAGAGACCGGATGATATCTCCAACATGACGAGTGCAACCTCCTGGTTCCCCACACTGATCCTGGACATGTGTGAACCCCAGGCAAATTGTGATACCATTAACGGACTCAATGTTATAAAAAGACTGTGGGGGTTCCTGGCATTTTTATTGTAAAGCATGGGGGTGTGGTACCACACAGACAGTGTATTGGTTATCAGGAAAAAAATCTTACTCAGGTGAAGAAACAAAAGCAGGTAGGATGGGGAGGCATCATACACAGCAGGCTATTGATAAGAATTTGAAGCTTCTAGGGTTGTCTATGCTGCATTTGGGAAAATCTCTTAGTTCCCTGTCAGGTGGTTTTTCAAACTAGGTGAGGGTTGGATCTCCTATTATTCCATCAGAAGGCCTGTGCACTGATTTGGTTTAGGAATGTTGTTTGCAAACGATTCTTGTAAAAGGGTCATAAAAGGTTCTTTATCACTTCACTTGTCACTTGTATCACTTGTCTTCCCATTGTTCATTGATTTGCTTGAGGGGGCACCAGTAACATCTCCATACATCTTGTCACATGCTAGTGTAGCCCAAGGGCATCTGCTTGATCCAGGAACATAAAGAGCCTCAAACTATTCCATCAGGTCATGAGAATGAGGTCTTTGTTACTGGTATTGGGCATATCACAAGTTGCTTGCCGGGCTCTGCCATGCAGGTGGGATACTCTCGTCGTCGCCTCTAATCTCGAGCATTGGGAAGGCACCTTGCATTCAGACAGGTAGTGTGTGAAGAGCCGAGCCAGTGTATTGATGAGTACTGATGGCAGATTCTTCAGGTGTTTAGGTCTGACTTTGTCTGGGCCTGGTGCTGTTCTCTTCTTTACAAACAAAATGGCATGTCGGATTTCAGAAGGGAGAACATTGGGAATGACATATCCATCCTGCGGAATTGGGTATGTGGGCAGGTGGACGTGGCTATCAAAGAGATCTGAGTAGAAGTCAAGGATAATCTTCTCCATTGCCTTTCTGGAAGATGTGATCGATCCATCAGGATGTCAGAGGGCAGTCATCTTGGTCTTATAGTTGGCGAAGGACAGGAGGGCATTGTTAATGGTTTTTTTTTTCTGTCATCCCAAAGTCCCAAACAGGATCAGACCACCGTCTCCTTCGTGCAAAATTCTACTTCACACAACGGGGAGAAAAGGCTGCAAAGTTTAAGAAGAGAACTCCCAGAACAAACACCAACTGGGAACTCTTTGGCACCATTGTAGCAACATGGGAAGATACCATCATTGACGACATCAATGAAGAATACAACTGACTGGTTCAGCACCTCAATGATTGTGCGAAGAATGCCAAGAGAGAGAAAGACACAAAAGGACGCCTGTCTTCAAAACTCTCAATCTCATTCACCAACATGGCAAGGTGCGAGCCTCAGGCAACCAAATGCTAACATCCAATCTCGCAAAACAGTCGAGAGAAGCATAAAGGAACACCTCAAAGAGAGGAGAGCAAAAATACTGGAAGATGCAGCAGAAGCTGGGAAAAGCATTCGCAACGCCCTCCTTTCCTTCGACCCAACATATCTCCTTTTTTTTGTTTTAATTTTTTTATAGAAGAAATAAAGGTAAAGGATATCTCATTAGATAACCTAAACCATATTCCTCAAGCCCAAAATCAATTTTTCCTTAACCCAATAGGGTCTTTAAGCATATGATCATGAATTTTGATTACTAACTTGATTAATATCCATCTCATGTCGAATCCAGGGTAGCTTGCTTTAGGCTTGTCCTGGGTCCATCTAGTCCCACGATGGGACTCTGTTTTTTGGGTTTTAGGAACTTAAATTAATTTATAGGCAATAGAGGATTTAGGTTAGGGAATATAGGGGTGCTTAGGAATGAAAATATTAACATAACGTAAATAAACAATACCTACTCTGGTCCTAAATATAAGTGAACTGTTATATCTATGGAGGAAATACAAAGGAGGAAGTACAGTTTATCTATGGGACAAAAAAAGGTATAATAATTCTATCTATGAAGGAAATACAAAGTGGAAGTATAACAATTCTATCTATGGGGATAATACAAAGAAAAAACTATAATACTATACGTCAGTCAATCCCTAGACCCAGAAGAGTTTGTTGAGTGATACAATGGAGAAATTATACATCTTTCAACCAGTCCCTGGACCCAGAACATAGTCCGTCACCAAATGTCCAGTTGTAGCACAATGACATGATTTATTATAGCCATACATAGTCCATAAATGGTGAGAGTTTTTGTCCAATATTTTTTCTTTCTGGGTCCACCCGGTGATGCTCAGGGGTAACTCCTGGCTCTGCACTCAGGAATTACTGCTGGTGGTGCTTGGGGACCATATGGGACCATATGCGGTGCCGGGGATAGAACCCGGGTGGGCTACGTGCAAGGCAAACACCCTACCCACTGGAGTAGCACTCCGGACCCAAGTTTTTGTCCAATTTTGATGGAAGGATGGCTTCTACAATACTAGCATTAGTGGTCGTAGCAAAAAAATCAATTACTAGGAGACTGGTGGGTTTAAAGGATCACTGGAGTAGCCTTTTCACGAGTCCTTCAGGGGCACTATATTTAGCGAATACAATACTTTTAATGAGTTATTAGAAGTAATGAGTATCAGGGACTTGGTATGAATCCAAGTCTGGGAACAGAAAGACAGGGAAAAGATTCAATGAAAATTGAATGAAGAGAACATCCTAAAGAGACAGTAAAAGGTAATAGAAAATAAAAGAGATAAAAAAGGTAGTAGACAGGGATATAAGGAATGGTTAATTCAGACACTATGTCCAGGGATTGTCCCATCAGCAACCTGTAAAAGAAGGATGTGGAAGATATACTTAGTGCTATAGGAGCTAGAAGCCTTATCTGCAGGTCCTCTGTTGTTGACTTCTCTGTCTTCCTTGGGGATAGCTCATGGCTGAACATTGGAGGATTGTGGATCCTCTGGCAGTGTGAGGGCCGAATCAGGTGGTAGAATCCTACTCCGAATGAGGCTTAGCAACGTGCAAGATTCTTAGGACAAATGTCAAGCAGAGGCATACCTCCCTTTTCTTTTTTAAAAATAACAGCCCCAATTAAAAATATGTTGCCTCTGAATTAGGGAATGGAGAGTGGGCTGGTGGAGGAGCAGTGTACTGGCCCACCACTGCTCATGTAGATCCCGACCCCATATATTCAGGGGCGTGGGGCTACGTACGGCTGGTAAATGGCAACATTCCCATCAGGGCCAATGCACTTTAGTTGCCTAGCACTCTGCCAGACAGTGGAAGAAGCAAAGTGCTAACTCCATGCAGGCCATAGGGAATCTCTTGCAAGTCCCAGTTATGGGGCCAGTATTTAGAAGAAATAATAGAGACATCAGCTCTGGTGTCAAAAATGCCAACAAACTTTTGTCCATGAGTTTCAATTGTCAAATGCGGGTGACAATGGCTGGAGCAATAGTCCAGCGGGGAGGGCCTTGGTAGCTGTCCCACCGCAGCGACCAGTGCATGGTAGCTGTGGGGTGCTTCTAGGTGATCCGCAGCTGGGGGACCCGAGCAGCACCACATCATCGGGCGCCAGAAATGAACTGCCAGTTTCATTGGCTGAGCGCACCCGGGAGGCCCCAGAAAGATAAAACAGTGGATATGTGTGTTGTATGATATAGACAATATACTACGTGGTCGGTGCCGGCGCCCAGCTCCCCCACCGCAGCTGGCAGAAAGTGCCTCCCACCCCCCCCCCCCACCCCGCTCCCTTTGTCCATTCTCCTTTTAAGGGGCGAAGGATTTAGACGGCCCCCAGCTCTCCCGGTGACAAGAAAGATCCTGTGAAGACCCTTTCCCACGGGGACCCAGGCAGAGGTCAGAATCTCTCATTCTGCATCAAGAGGGGCTGGACCAAGGGTGACCCTCAGCATCTGACCTGGGAGTGGTGACGGGTCCGGATCCCTGTAAAGGCAGAATCCAACCCTGACCTGGGTCACTGCGTCCCAGAACCGAGGTAAGGACTCGGGTTATAGTCGCGGGTCCACCCGCGGCCGAAATCCCCACTTGGTCACATCGCTGCGACTCTAGTAAAACCTCCCAGGATGGCCCCCAAGGGGAGGGGAAGCCGGTCAGTCACGGTTCCCGCCCCTCTGGGTCTGCGCCCCGGACCCCACTCAGGCTCTGCGGCTCTCCTCCGAATGGAACCACGATCCTGCCCAGTTATTCCACGGGAGCGGGCAGGTGCAAGGGAGATGTTGGTCCTACACGCGGGAGGCTGAAGCACAGCAAGTTCTCAGGAGCAGGAGTCGTCTCTCATTGATCAGATGAGCGGATACGCCCGCCCCAAGGCGTGATTGGACGCGGCACAGACGCTCTCCAGTGTGAGCTCACAGACGGTGATTAGGTGGGCGCAAGCGATTGGACAGTTTAGCTCACAAATGCTCTCTCTGTGTAGTGGGGAGTATGGTGGGTGTGGGTATGTGTGGTGGGGGTGTGGATGTAATGTAGGTGCTCTCCACTGAGCCACGTTTACTGCGCAAAACTCAGGGTCTTTTGTTCTTTGTTCTATTTTTCTTTTCTTTTTGGCTTTTTGGCCCACATCCAGCGATGCTCAGGGGAGTAATCCTGAGCAGGTCCCCCTTCGCTCGGTGCAAGGCAAAAGCCCTAACAGCTGCGCTGTCGCTTTAGCGCCCTCTTTTGTTTTTTTTTGTTCTGTGGCTATACCTCCCACTTGTCGGATTATTCCCAGCTCTATAATCAGAGGTCAGGCCTGCATCGGCTCCATGTCAGGCTTTAGCCATTGCACTGATATAGGTGGACTCCACGGGTGGCTTATATAAAGTGGGAAGGGAAGAGAGACGGTCACTTTCTCCCCAGCCAGCTCTGCCGCTGGCGCTGGCCAAGCTAAGACTGATAAAGTCTGAGATGAGCCCTGCATGGTGAGCTCCACCAGTCACACCAGGTGGCGGTAAAGCCGCACCTAGTGTCCCTTGATCTCTAGGCATGGGAGTTGATCCCCGTCACGGGAGTTGATCCCCATCACCAGAGATTTCTTGGGGAGCCAGGGATACCATTTCACCAAAACTCTTCAGCGCCACCCTCGAGAACATCATGCGACAATTAGAATGGGAAGGAATGGGAGTGAAGATAGATGGTCGGCAACTATACCACCTCCGCTTCGCTGATGACATTGTTCTAATAACACCAAACATTAGCCAAGCGGCACAAAAGCTGGCTGACTTTGACCGAGAATGTGGAAAGATAGGTCTACAGCTGAATCTAAAGAAAACTATGTAGAACTGAGTATTAAATACAGGCCAAAAAATGCACATGATGGCTTCTAAGTGTATGTAGTGCAACCCACAATGTGCAAGAGAAGGAAAAGAGAGAGAGGGAGAGAGAAACGAGATAAAGAAACTGCCATTTAGGCAGGCTATGGGAGGGGGGAGGGAATTTGGGACATTGGTGGTGGGAAATGGGCACTGGTGGAGGGCGGGGTGCTTGAACACTATGTGACCGAAACCTCCAAACATGAACAACGTTGTAATTGTATATCTCACGGTGGTATAATAAAATGTTTAATAAAAAAAATTGATGGAATATATCATAAAAAACTGAAAATAAAAGAAAATAGAATTAGATAGATTCAATTTCCCCCTAGCAATGCATGCTCATATTTATTTATAGTTAGATTATCTGAGTAAAGTAACTCATACCCTTGTGCATATGCAGTTAAATTGTTATAATATCCATCTAGTCAAGCTCCCCGTGATGACTGGGGAATGGGAGCAGTGAAAAATAACACAACAAGAAATGTGTGAAGTAGCAAGAAGAACATTCTAGAAAACCACAACCTGTGCTTAGTACCGATTCTTACACAAAAAGACATCCAGGGTTGACCAAGCTGAATTGAATCATACTAGTTTCTCACTCTACAGATTAAAAACTTTTTATTATCTGTGCTTTTGGGACAGACTATAGACTAGCCAGGTAACCCACAGTTCCTCGCAGTTCCTCAAAATTAGGGAAAACCTAAAAGAGATATTGGCAGGAGACTACAGGTGTATCTGAGAGGCAAAGGGCTAATTGTGTTTCCTGTCAAATAAGTTCATGAAGAGAAAATTAGGTTGTACATATTTTTTTAGGATTTTTTAAAATTTTCTAAACTTTTTAAGTGTTTCTAAATTTTAACAACCCAATTCTCATAACCTACATGAAATGTAATATTCACTGCCAGAAATGTTATTAATTGTATACAGAATCTATGTCCAAAAAAGTAAACTGCATTCAAAAAGCTACTATCCTTCTCAAGTAATATATTTTAAAAGCAAAAAAAAAAGAAAAAGAAAACTATGTTTATGAAAAATGAACTAGTTCCAAAGGCCCCATTCACTCTCAATGGAACAGACATCTCTGAATGCAGCATTTATGTATACCTAGGTCAAGAAGTCAGCATGATGTGTTGGAGGACATGTTTAGCTAATCTGGGAGTTTTGTTGTTTTGCTCACTCCCAGCTTAATCTTATTTAAGCCAAGGTTCATTCTAATGAGACCTCTCTTCTATGTAAACACTGCTAGAGGGTGTGGCAGTTACAGAAGTCACCTTGATTGAATAACTTCTGACTTATACATCTACTAAGACTTCTATGTTTTCTAGATTGGGCACAGCTCCTCTTTATACCCACTGCACCCAACGTGGGACAGTTAGAATTTACCAGGAGACTACCACCCTGGCTACGCTGAGACTAAAGGAAGACTATAGGAAGGATCATACTAGTTTGCTCTAAGCAGGCGAGTATGACCCTTTCAGTACATGAGAACAAGATACTCAGAATCACACTGGTGCAGATAATAATAAGGACCTTGTGGGTACCATCTAGATTACATGAAGCTCATGAAGTTAAGATGTATTACTTTATATCAGCCCCTCTCTCTCCAGTGTTTTACATAAGAGATAATCTCGGGATTAGTCCTTGGTGTAACCTTTGTTTATACCTGCAATAGGGTGTGGCACTACACTCTGTTTAGGGTTCTTTGTTGGCATGACAACCTCCCGATTGGATTACTTTTGGTGTATATAAGGGGGCTGACTTGAGGCCCCTTCACCTTTTGCCTTTTGGTTCCTCAGCCTTCAGCTTTTGGCTCCTGCGGCTTTTGGCTTTTGGCTTTGGCCTTTTGCTCTTTGGCCTTTTGCTCCTTCTGGGTAGGACTCAGCTCGGGTGAGATCCTCTCTCTTTGGTGGGAGACTTAGGCTCTTTTGTATGGTCTAAGTTCGGACCAGAGCTAGAGTTTGTTCATTATATTGGATTGCTGTGGAAGAGCTTTTGTACTATTAAAAGCCATTTTTGGAACTGCACCCGGACTCGTGAGTTTTCATCTTTCTCCCGGCGTCCTTGGAGGTAGAAGACAACCTCTGTCCTGACACTGTCGGGGACCCTGGCGACGTTCCCGACAATGATGAATGACCTAAAACCTGAACTGCGCAGGAGAAAGAGAGCAGCATGGAATGCCTTCAAAGGCATCGAAGTAATGGCTAAAAAGACAAAGAACCTCCGGCTCCGGGCACTTCTCTTTGACTCCACCATTCTCCCTGCATTAACATACGCCTCAGAGACCCGGGCCATATGAAAGCAGGATGAGAACGCTATTTTGGTCTCCCAGAGAGGAATCAAAACAGCTATGCTTGGAATATCACGCCTCACTCAAGTGAGAGAAGGAATCCGGAGTTCTGACCTCCGTCGCTATTCCAGAATTAGGGACGCTGTCTCGTTTGCCAAGGCATCGAAAATCAGATGGGCTGGCCATGTAATGCGATTTGGAGCTGACCGCTGGACTAGAGCCATTACCGACTGGATCCCACAGGATGTCAAAAGATCACGTGGCCGCCCACCTTCAAGATGGTCGGACTTCCTTGTCAAGACCCTGAAGGAACTGTTTGAGGCTCTTCATATTCCTGAATCAACCAGATGCCATTGGGCTACATTGGCACGTGATAAGGTCCAATGGAAATGTTACTGGCGCCCGCTCGAGCAAATTGATGAATAACGGGATTCAAGTGATCAAGTGATCAAGTGATCAGGGACACAGACTAGAATGAAGAATTGCTCTTTGCAAGAAAGGAAAGTCAGTCCTAGCCCTTATCCAGGGTATTCTCAGAGTTCTTGTCTTCCTCGCAGAAAAAGAATTTTCAGGAGTAGATGAGCAGTGAATTAATCACTTGTCACTTGTATGGCTTGTCTCCCTTGTTCATTGATTTGCTCAAGTGGGCACCACTAACATCTCCATACGTCCTGTCACATGCTAATGTAGCCCAAGGGCATCTGCTCGCTCCAGGAACATAAAGAGCCTCAAACCATTCCATTAGGTCATGGGAATGACGTCTATAATTGTTACTGGTATTTGGCATTTCAAATACTATATGGGTAGCTTGCCAGGTTCTACTGTAGTGGTGAAATAAAACAGATTTTATTTATTTATCCATTTATTTATACATTCATTCATTCATTCATTCATTCATTTTAGTGAACATACCCACACACACCCCCCTAAGCCACTGCCCGAGAATCGCAGTGGAGGCGCTGGGAAGCATCAGTGGGGGATGAAATTACAAGGGAACCTAGAAAAGTTGTTCTTCATCGTGGCTCAACAGGCCTAGGTTTCAACATTGTCGGAGGTGAAGATGGAGAAGGACTATTTATTTCCTTTATCTTGGCTGGAGGACCTGCTGATCTTAGTGGTGAACAGAAAAGGAGATCGGATTATATCAGCAGGCTTTGTTAATCAAACTAATATGTCAACTATGGGTTATTAAAAGTTTCATTGTTCATATTCTAAAGTTATGACAATGTGATTATCTTCATGCTACTTGGAACTTAGCTATAAAATTATAGTGTTATCACAAATGTTGGTATGTATAATAGACTTTCTTTTCAAAATGTAAGTCTATATAAGGCCAGATATTATAAGTGTGCTTGAAGCAAATACGTATTTTCTATTTATAAATTACTCTGTTGTCTGTTTGACCTGGCATTTAAAAGACTTATTTATTTATTTGTTTGTTTGTTTATTTATTTGTTGTTTTTGCTTTTTTGGGTCACACCCGGCAATGCTCAGAGGCTACTCCTGGCTCTGCACTCAGGAATTACTCCTGTCGGTGCTCGGGGAACCATATGGGATGCCGGGGATCGAACCTGGGTCGGCACGGGCCAGCGATGTGCAAGGCAAATGCCCTACCCGCTGGACTATCGCTCCGGCCCCCAGACTTATGTTTTTAACATTAGAATTTTTTTTCAATTCTCAGAGGCTACAGAGAGTGTGCACTTTGGTTTACTGTTTTGTTGTACCAGGGATTGAACCCAAACAGTCTGGTTCACTAAGCAGAATTAAACTCATGAAAGAACTGAGAATTAGAATGCCTGTAGTAAATTTATTTGAGAAAGTAATTAGCCTTCATAGACACAGAGACACTTGGACATGTTTACCGCTTGGTAAGATGCTGGGAGGAAGAGACAGAATAAAGAGTAATAAGTAGGGGGCCAGAGCAATAGCCCAGCGAGTAAGGCATTTGCCTTGCATGCCGCCACCTGGGTTCGACCCCCAACATCCCATATGGTCCGCTGAGCACTGCCAGGAGTAGTTCATGAGTGCACGGCCAGGAATAACCCCTGAGAAATGCCGGGTGTGACCACCAAAAGCAAAAAAAAAAATAGAGTGATAAGGAGAAAGTAATGAAAACAGACATTGTGAAACAACAGAGAAAAAATGAGAGAAAATTTCTCTGTCGACTTTGTAGTAATTTTGGTGCATCCTCTATCAAAAGCAAGTAGAAGTCACCTTTTGATCCTCTTTTGTTCTTCCTTTGACTTTGTACTCTAGTGACCGTATTTAACCTCATGGCAGAGAGGCCCTACCTGCTGTGCTATTGCTCTGGCCACCCTCTTGGGTCCCTTTAATAGATTTAAGAGATCCCTTAAGGGATGGTTTTTAAATCTTAAAGGGATGGCTGATATCCAAAGTATGGGGACATGTAAGAGTTGGAAAAAGAGTTGAGGAGTCAGTGGAGACTGGGTTTTCAGCCTGACTAGCAGGAGTGAGTTGTAGGAACAGAGAACCTGACTGAATAGAGAGTTAGAGGAGCACAGAGAAGGGGTTAGCTGAGCTTGCCTAAGTGCAGAGCAAGGAAAGAGTTTTAAAAAGTATCAAAGGGAGTTCAAAGCCTCTGCACTAGTTTTGTACCTAATACTGTTAGCTACACAGCTGAAAACCGACATCTGGCATAGGAACAGGCTTGACAGTTGATCATCTGGTTCCTATAGTGAGGAAACATGATTTCCCAATGGGTAGGTTGTTTAATAGCCCCTTTGTTGGGATAAGAAATGTTGCTCCCCACAAAGGGGCAATTTGTTGCTATTCCACATGATAGCCAAAACTTGTTTCAGTCCATCCCAATTTCTCAGTGGAAGATGTGGTTTCATGACGAAGCCAGAACTAAATTGCGTACTCTAGCACATTCACTTGTATCATTTGTCTTCCAATTGTTCATCAATTTGCTTCAGCAGGCACCAGTAACATCTCCATACATCCTGTCACATGCTGGTGTAGCCCAAGGGGATCTGCTTGCTCCAGGAACAGGAGGAGCCTCAAACCATTTCCTTTAGGTCATGGGAACGAGGTCCATAATTGTTACTGGTTTTTGGCATATCAAATACAACATGGGTAGCTTGCCAGGCCCTGCCATACGGGTGGGATACTCTCGGTAGTAGGCTCTCAGTTCGTGCATTTACTGATGAACCGCAATGGGGAGAGATCGGCTTTTCTCTTGGGTGGAACTGTGACAAGCTGTGGAGTCTGCATGTTGAAAATGGCGGCCCTCATGGTGTGGGGGGTTCCTTCTGGCTTCTTGCGAGGCTCTGCTGGGATGGTGGGCAAGGGTGAGAACTTCCCTCCCGGGTGCCTCACTATTAGCTGAGAACAGGGATAGCCAGTAGCAACTCTAGCACATTATGGACAGAAAATTTCAGGACTTAAATTGACATATAATATGCTCATTGTCGAAGGGGAACGGCTTAACAAACGTAAACAAGCCACCTCCCCCTGGACAATACTATCTTATGTCTGGGAGGCAGCTTTAACATCTTGGGAGAAAATAGATATGGACACAGAATTTCAAGGCTCATACATCAAATATTTCAAGGTATCATAGAGCAGTGTGCAGATTTCTTAGGTAAACTAACGCAATTCAAAAACAAATAAAAATAAACTCAACAATATTTGGTATGGCTGTTAGCATTTGAAAATGCTAATGAAGACTGCCAAACAATTCTACTTCCTATTAGGGAAAGAGAGGACATAATAGGTTACCTCAAGGTGTGTAGGAATGTCAGTTCCATAAACAGTCATGTATGTAAAAGCCATAGAAGCATGTGCAGTGTAGAGGGAACTCAGAATATTGGATGAGGGGATCTCTGCAGGAGTAAGGAGTGCCTCACAACCTTGCACCACCCATGCCCACTGGGCAAGGGACTGCCATTCCTCTTGTACTCCTGCTAAGAGAACCTGGAGGAGGGGCCAGTCTCAGACCCCAAGAGTTAACATCAAGGGCTTTAGCTGTGAACATTTTGGACACTATCAAAGGGAAGGCTGATCTAATCTTGGCCCCGTCCTCTCAGAACAAACATCCAATAACCCATTTGTGGGAAACTGGGCAGGGGGCCAACCCCAGGCCCTACAAAATCAGTGGACAATCCCATCTTTCCATCCTGCACCGTATCTCCCTGCGGGAAATACTGTGGCACCCCCCCCCCCCCCCCCCCGCACAAAATCCGGGAGCAGGGTCAGGGATCTCCTTCTGCCCCAGGGGATCGGCCAGCAGATGGAGAAAGACTCAGGAATCCAGCAAGGTTTTAAAATGCTTTACTTATCACAGGTTCAGGCATACAAATCAGCAATAGTTAAAAACCCTGTGCTTAAGATTCCTGGCTAGGACCCCGGCCACGTGTACGCCAAGATGGTGGCCACCATGTGTTAAGGCCCTGTAGAGAAGAGACAAAGACAAGGCGCCAGCAGAAAGAGGGAGAGTGACACAAGAAGAGTGCGAGCCCCAAAAGAGAGGCCAAAAAGAGCGCCCAGAAAGGAAGCAGGCTAGTTTTATCTCCCTGCAACTCAGACCTCCTACTTTTATGGGAAGCCAGCAGGGTCAAATGCCCTCAGGTAATTTCTCCCAGGACCTAACCTAGGCCTTTTAGATGCTAATGTCACGAGCCAAGATCTGTCTGGAAATACCTTTATAGGGTGGAGAAGGGGGTTTCTGAGATGACATGCCTCTGTACCAAAGACTATACTAATGCCAGTTAAATATGTCTCCAAGTCTTCACAAGAGTCTTGTCTTTACTTCATGATAGTTTTGTATTTTAGTTGTCTTTGAGTTATCAGGGAGTCATGCTTACTTGCTTGGAGGCAAGCAGCATTTCTCTCTGGTATAATTACTTAGAGATCCAACGTGGCCAGGCAAATATGCCGGTAAGACCTACCTAGCCCCACGATGATTGTGGTAGCATGAGAGAATATTTATACCAGGCATTACAGAATATATGGTCAGATAAACTGCCACATTTAAACTACCCCCTATCTACAAAGTGACCTGCAGGAGGCAATCCAGGGCAGATGCAGAGGCTCTTAGGTGTCCTGCAACATCTCCCCAATCAACAAATGCAGGATTGCAACGAGTAACCTCATTACATTCCCTGCCCCGACAATATTACCATAAGGCAAATCTAATGCCCTTATAAACTAAAATCTAAAATTAAAGGACCTCTCCCACAGCGGACTGTGGGCTTGCTTTTTGGGGAGAAGTAGTTTAAGTCTAAAAGGGATCATCATCCATACTGGAATAATAGATTCTGATTCTACAGGGGAGATGGAAGTGGTTGTTTCTGTGCCCACCATTTGAACATTTAAGAAAGGAGAGTATATAGCCCAATTATTGTTGCTTTCTTATATTATGCCTGGCCATTCAGATTACTCAAGGATTGGCAGTTTTGGCAGTACAAATCCTGGAGCAAGACCTGCTGATTCCTTAGTGGCCTTTGATTATAGTATAACAGAGGACAATCTCCCACATTTTTTTTCCTTTTTGGGTCACACCTGGAAAATGCTTAGGGGTCACTCCTGTCTCTCTGCTCAGGAATTACTCCTGATAGTGCTTGGGGACCATATGGGATGCTGCGAATCAAACCCAGGTCTGTCGTGTGCAAGGCCCTGCACGGGACAATGTGCCTTGATGCTTAGGGACACGTGGTGGAATCCCACATGTGTCTCCGAGGTCCCGCTGATCTATTTTTTGCTTTTCGGGCCATTTTTGGTTGTGTCCAGATGAGGTGTTCCTTTTTCACAACATTCATACCAGTATGGGAAGTTCCCATTACTTTTGACATGTGCCATTCTCAAAGGTGTGAGATAGTATCTCATTGTCATCTTGACCTGGATTTCCCCTAATCTTAAAACTGAGCAGTTTTTCATATGCCTGTTTTCCCTCTGTGAGATGTCCCTGTTCATTTCCTCTCTCCATATTTGATAGGGTTTTTGTATGTATGTATGTATGTATGTATGTATGTATGTATGTATGTATGTATGTATGTATGTATGTATCTATCTATCTATCTATCTATCTATCTATCTATCTATCTATCTACTTATTTATTGATTTATTTATGCTTTTGGCGTCACAGCGGGCATTGCTCAGGAGTTACTTTTGGCTCTGTACTCAGGAATGACTCCTGGCAGTGCTTAGGGGACCATATGGGAAGCCTGGTTGTCAGGGAGCTGCTGGGGTTCCCAACAATACCAGGAAGCGAGTTCCCTTCTACCTCCAAAGCCGGCGGGGGAATGGATGAAAACTAAGGAATCTGGCGCAGATTTTTTTTTCTTTTTGAGTCACACCCAGCAATGTTCATGGGTTACTCCTGGCTCTGCACTCAGGAATTCTTCCTGGCAGGGCACGGGGGACCATATGGGATGCCGGGGATCAAACCCAGGTCGGCCAGGTGCAAGGCAATCGCCCTACCTGTTGTGCTATTGCTCCGGCCCCTCCGGCGCAGTTTTAAAAGGCTTTACTATCACAGGTTCTAACATACAATCCAAAAACAGGATAAACTCCGGACTCTCGATTCCCTGCTAGGCCCCAGCCATGTGTAGGCCAAGATGGCTCCCACCACATTTTGAAGCCCAACAGAGAATGGACAGAGCAAAATGGCAAAAAAAAAAAAAAAAAAAAAAAAAGCCCCTTCTCATCCTAGCTTCCTTTATAGACTTAAACCCGCCAAAATCTCCCAGCCCAGCCCATGGTGGGTTTGGCTATCTAGAGATGTAGCCAGGTAAATGACCCTTTTGAAATGTAGGCCTTTAGGTGAGCCTTTGGCTCAAGCTTCAAGAAAGCCAGAGCTGATTTCCAGAGGCAAAATCTCCCTGGCAGAGAGAGGAGGGGCTGCAACTCTGAACCAGAAAGCAGTTCGGAATGTAATTTGTAGGAAATGGCTATCACTATCACTATCTTCCCGTTTATCATCTATTTGCTAGAGCGGGCCCCAGTAATATCTCCATATGTCCTGTCTCATGCTAGTAGAACCCAAAGGCATTGGCTTGCTCCAGGAACATAAAGAGCCTCAAACCATTATACTAGGTCATGGGAATGACCTAATATAAATGTTACTGGTATTTGGCATATCAAATACGACACGAGCACCTTGCCAGGCTTGCCGTGTGGGTGGCATACTGTTGTAGTCACCTCTAAATAAAGCATTTAATGATGAACCGCGTGGCCGCTAGCGGCTGAGAGAGCCGGGCTGTGATAGTCTGGTCTGCTGGGTGGAGTTGTTACGAGAAAAAGTCCGGATGTGGAAAATGGCAGCCCCCATGGAGTAGGAGGGGTCATCTGGCTTGTTGTGAGGCTCTGCTGGGGTGGCAGGCCAGGGCTAGAACCCGCCAGGCCTTCTGGGCCCCTCATGAGCGGCTGGGCACAGGGAGAGCAAGTAGCAGCTCTGCCCCCTGTCTTAGAGTCTCTGGTTCAGAATACCTGGGCCGAAGTTATAAGGGGCCTGAGTGATAGCCCAGCATAAGGGGCCGGAGTGATAGCCCAGCGGGTAGGGCGTTTGCCTTGCACGTGGCCCGCCCAGGCCGGCCCGGGTTTGATTCCCGGTATCCCATATGGTCCCCCGAGCACCACCAGGAGTAATTCCTGAGTGCAGAGCCAGGAAATGGCATTATGGCATTAATACTTTTACTATGAATATATAGCTAGGAGATCCCATACTCTGGACCCCACTAACGTCCAAAATCCATCAGAATAATTCACTTTGGCATTACCTTTAGAATCAGACATGTTAGTTTGCCCGGAGGCACACTGGCATGTCTCTGAATTAGGAAAATTGATTACATTATGGTTGATCCAACGTGGCCAAGACTCCTGAGATATCTACATGTATATCCCATGGAGGGACTGTTGGGAACAGAATATTGATTTGGGGCAAGCAAGATTCTTGATAAAAATATTTATGCCATATCAAATTATGAAATCTGTCCAATTCTGTCCAAACTCTCATTGTGTTTACTCCAGAGATTCCCCAAAGTCAGGGACCAGCTTTCCACATAAGCTAAATGAAATGTAGCTAGAGTCTCGGTTCAGTAGGGCGTGTCACCCAACACCTAGTATTGAACCTGGTTGTCTGCATTCAAGGCGAACACCATAGCTGCAGTACTATAGCTCTGGCCCGAGTCTTGAATTTCTTTTTTTGATGCTGATATGTGTGTATTCCTTATATGTCCTGGATATCAACCTTTTATCTGATGTGTTGATCACAAGTATTTTCTCCTATTCAGACACCTGTCTTTGATATGCTTGAGTATCTTTTGCTATGCACAAACTTTAGCTTTCAATAGCATAATTTGGTTTTGATTCTGTCACTGTTGCCAATGGCCTTGTATCATTGACAACACCTTTCAAGTCCAGATCTTGAAGTGTTCTGCGTGTATTTTTCTCAATGTATTTTATGTTTTGGTGTTTTCTAGAGTCTCTTCAGCGGTGTAGGCTGGTTAGCTCTCAATTACTTATAGGGAATATCATACAAGCCCTTGTTTATTTTTGGGGAGTCACACCTGCGATGCCCAGGGGCTGTTCCTGGCTCAGCACCCAGAAATTACTCCTGATGGTGCTCAGGGGACCATACAAGAGCCCTAGATCAAAGCCGGGTCTGCCATGTGCAAGGCAAATGCCCTCCCCATTGTCCTATCGCTCAGATCCCCCAAAAGGTCTAGTTTTAAGTGACCTTGAATTATAGGACAAGTGTTTGGGATCTGAATGGATGTTCCATTGCCTTGAGCCACAAAGATATATGATGCATAAGAAGACATACCCTGTAGTAGGAATCCTACCTGGAGGAGAACCCTGTGACCTGAGCCCTCTGCTACCTACCATGGCAGAGCACAGATCACAGGAAGGAGAGATCCTAAATGACATGACCAAAAATAACTGAGGTTTTGTCCCAGTTAAATCAGATCCAGAAGATTATATGTCATAGAATTTGGTCAGGACTTATTCCTATTCTGTGCTCATTGATCTCTCCTGGTGGGCTCTGAGCCCCAAATTGGGTGCCAGGGTTTGAACCTGAAAGATTGCGTGCAAGGCAAGTGCCCTATCCATGGTACTCTCTTTCTGAGCCCACACTTATTTCTTTATTTTACCTCATTGCTTCCTACACTGACTTAGAAAATTTTTGTCTTATATAGGTCTGGCGATAACTTGTCAGAGCACATGCCTCATATTTGCTAGGCCCTGACTTACATATCCAACCACCAAATGTCCTGAGTCTGCAGTGTTCAACCCTGGATTGTCCCCCTGAGCATTGCTGGAACTCTGAGTGACCCTCCCCCCCCCCCAATCTAGCATTAGATGTGGTGACTTATTTTATTTATTTATTTATTTATTTTGCTTTTTTGGGTCACACCTGGCAATGGTCAGGGGTTACTCCTGGCTCTGCACTCAGGAATTACTCCTGGCGGTGCTCGAGGAACCATATGGGATGCCGGGGATCGAACCCGGGCCGGCATGGGCAGGCTGCGTGCAAGGCAAACACCCTACCCGCTGGGCTATCGCTCCGGCCCCAGATGTGGTGACGTATAAAGACGAATTTAATCACAGAATTTGATATGCAAAGTCAGACATGGATTCTGACATTCTTTTCAGTTGTATGAACTTCCTGGTACTTCTGAAGAATTTGTCAGGTATTTCTGGCTCATAAGAAAGATGAAAATGGGATGGAGTGATAGTCCAGCGGGTAGGGCATTTGCCCTGCATGCGGCTGGCCCATGCGGGCCCGGTTTGGATCCCCGGCATCCCATATGGTCCCCGAGCTCCGCCAGGAGTTATTCCCTGAGTTTAGAGCCAGGAGAAACCCCTGATTAAGGCCGTGTGTGACCCAAAAAGAAAAAAAACAAGATGAAAACTAAACAAAACTGTTTCTGGGACTTGGATAATTTCAGCAGAGTCACATGATTTTTTTTTCTTTTTGGGTCATACTCAGCAATGCTCAGGGGTTACTCCCAGCTCTGCACTCAGGAATTACTCCTAGCGGTGCTTGGGGGAACCATATGTGATGCCAGGGAATCAAACCCAGGTTGGCCCTTTGTAAGACAAAAGTCCTACCCGCTGATCTATTACTCTGGCTCCCTGGAGTCCCCTGATTTTTACATCAGTCATTCTGAGTTTTGCCAAGTGTGATTACCTTTGTCACAGAGTTAAGCCACTTCTGTTCCTGACACTACATTCAAGAAAATAGGAACAAGTTAGATATTTGAAAAATATACGGAAGCCAAATCATCAATAGCTTTGTAATTGTTTAATGGTGACAATAAAATTTTATATATTAAATATATTAATATATTTAATCATTAAATAATCTATTTATATTATATATTCATATATTTATGTTTAATTAAATGCATTTGATTTATATTAATTATTTTTAATTAGTATATTTTATGGAATATGTTAAAATTTAAATACATTTTAATACATTGCTATAAGCATCTATATTGCGATAAGCATGCCTGTAGTTTTTGCCACATATAACTAGATTGTGGGCTTCCAGCAGGTAATGATGGGAAAAAGTGCTTCTTCTTTTGTTGTTGTTATTGTTGTTCTTGTTCTTTTCTGGACACCATCAGGGGTCATCAGCGATGCTCAGGGGTTTCTCTTTGCCACGCACTAGGAATTCCTCCTGGCAGTGCTCTAGGTGCCATATGCTATGCCAGGGATTGAATCCGGGTTGGTCTCATGCAAGGCAATTGCCCTCCTCGCTGTGCTATCACAGAAAATTTCTCAAGATGTTAATAAGTGTCTGAGCGATACCACAGTGGGTAGGGCATCTGCCTTGCATACGTCCGACCAGTATCCCAAAGTGCCCTCTGATCACCACCAGGGGGTAATATCTGAGCGGAGAGCCAGGAGCAAATACTCAGCACTGCCAGATGGGACCCCAAAAGACCAAAAAAAAACAAGTTGATAATCTGAGGAAAATGATCCACAAATGCTATAAGTCTCATTTTGTGTTTATATAGAAATTAACATATTTACTTTTTCGTGTTTTGTGCGTCACACGGGTGATGCTTAGGAGTTACTCCTGACTCTACACTCAGGAATGACTCCTACTTAAGCTCAACGGGACTATATAGGATGCGGGGAGCAGACTGGGTCGGCGCTTCCAAGTCAAAGCGCTCCCCACTGTACTATCGCTCCAGTCCCTGACACAGTAACTTCTGATCCATAGACAATAGATTGCTCTGTATGATTCACGTAGTGTCTTCATTCCTGTGCTCGCTCTGATTTCTTTTCAGTTGACATTTGTTATACTCTTGGACCACTCTTCTATGTGCCAAAGAAGTTCTACTTCTGTATTTGGCACTAATTGTAGATTTTCACTAAGAAATTATGAGAATATATGATGTTTTGGGACCAATCAGCTCCAGCCCATATGGTTCGTGTAGCACCCCTGAGCAAAGCTGGATGTGGGCCAAAAAGAAAAAAAAAAAAAAAGGGAAAAAGAAAAACAGAAAAAGAACAAAAAATCCTAAGTTTTGCACAGTAAATGTGGCTCAGTTATAGAGCACCTGCTGTGCACACACATCCACAATTATGTCACACACCCTCAGGACACACACTCGCCCAGTTATACTTATCCCCCAGACCTCCAAAACGCGAGACTTTTTTTTTTTCTTTATTTTTGCTCTTTGGGTTACACCTGGCAAAGCTCAGGGGTTACTTCTGGCTCTGCACTCAGGAATTACTCCTGGTGGTGCTCAGGGGACCAAAGGGATGCTGGGGATTGAACCTGGGTCAGCCGTGTGCAAGGCAAACGCCCTACCCACTGGACTATAGCTCTGGCCCCACGTGAGACATGTGAGCTAACTGTCCAATCGCTTGCACCCACCTAGTCAGCCTCTATGAGCTCACACTGGGGCGTGTGTGCCGCGTCCAATCATGTATGGGGCGGGCATATCCACTCATCTGTCCAATGAGGGCCAACTCACGATCCCGAGAACTTCCTGTGCTTCTGCTCCCTGGAGAAGGACCAACATCTCCCCACAAGTGCTGGCTCCCGTCGGCCTCAACTGGGTGGATGGTGGTTGGGTCCAGAAGACAGCCGTGGAGCCAGAACAAAGCTGAATGTAGGCCATAAAGCAATAAGTAAAGGAAAAAGTAGTAAAAGAACAAAAGATCCTAAATTTTGAGGCTCAGCTATAGAGCACCTGCTGTGCACACACACCCACAATTATGTCACACACCCTCAGGACACACACTCGCCCAGTTATACTTAACCCCCAGACCTCGAGAACGCGAGATTTTTTTTTTTTTTGCTTTTTGGGTCACACCTGGCAATGCTCAGGGGTTACTCCTGGCTCTGCACTCAGGAATTACTCCTGGTGGTGCCCAGGGGACCATATGGGGTGCTGGGGATTGAACCCGGTCTGCCGCGTGGAAGGCAAACGCCCTACTCACTGGACTATAGCTCTGGCCCCACGTGAGACATGTGAGCTAACTGTCCAATCGCTTGCACCCCCACAGTCGTCTTCTATGAGCTCACACTGGGGCGCCTGTGCCGCGTCCAATCACTTCTGGGGTGGGCATATCCACTCATTTGTCCAATGAGGGACAAGTCACGATCCCGAGAACTTCCTGTGCTTCTGCTCGTGAGGCGCCCGGGAGGCATGGCGGGTTCTAGCCCTGGCCTGCCACCGCAGCAGAGCCTCACAACAAGCCAGACCACCCACGCCTACTCCATGGGTGTCGTGCAGGACTCCTAAGGGCCGCTGCATCTGCTCTGGATTGCCTCCTGCAAATCACTTCGTAGATAAGGGGGGTAGTCTAAATGTGGCAGTTTATCCGACCATGTATGCTGTACTAGCTCGTATAAATATTCTCCCATGCTACCACAATCATCGTGGAACTAGCTAGATCTTTCCAGCATATTTGCCTGGCCACGTAGGACACCTAAGTAATTAGACCAGAGAGAAATGCTGTTTGCTTCCAAGCAAACAAGCATGGCTCTCTGATATACTCAAAGGCAACTAAAATATAAAACTACAATGAAGTAGAAGAGACTTGTGAAGGCTTGGAGAAATATTTAACTGGCATTAGTATTAATCTTTGGTACAGAGACATGCCATCCTAGAAACCCCCTTCTCTACCCTATAAAGGCATTCCAAGGCAGATCTTGGCTCAAAACATTAGCATACTAAAGGGCCTAGGTGAGGTGCAGGGAGGGATTACCTGAGGGCATTTTGACCCTCCCTGCTTTCCATAACAGTTGGAGGGAGGTCTATATTGCTTTTGGAGCTAATTTGCAAAATATGTTGAGTTATACATTCTTAGAACAAAATTAATGAAGATTACTAAATCTCAAAATCTCAAAATGGATCATTGTGAAACAGATTTTTTGCGAAAAATCATTTGTTTTCACTATTATGTTTTAATATTTTTACTAAACATGTAAGCATAAATGTTTCCCTGTGTGGCTGGAGCAATAGCCCAGTGGGTAGGGCATTTGCCTTGCACGCGCAGCCGGCCTGGGCCTGCCAGTGGTTCAATCCCTGGCATCCCATATGGTCACCCGAGCACCGCGAGGGGTAATTTCTGAGTGCAGATCCAGGAGAAAACCCTGAGGATTGCTGGGTGTGACCCAAAAAAAAGCAAAAAAAAAAAAAAAAAGTTTCTGTGTGTTGGTACAAGCATATGTAGAACCACATATATATCCTCAGGTGGGACAATTTAGATATGACTTTTTAATTATATCCTATACAATAGAATAAGATAAAGTATGAAATTAATAATTGTAGAAAAGGAACAAGTTCAGTGAGTAGGGCATTTGTCTGGCTATAGTCAAGTACAGTGAGTAGGGCATTTGTTTGGCCTATAGTCAATTTGGGTTTTATCCCGGTATCTTTTTTTTTTTTTTTTTTTTTGCTTTTTGGGTCACACCCGCGATGCTCAGGGGTTACTTCTGGCTCTGCACTCAGGAATTACTCCTGGCAGTTCCTCCGGGGACCATATGGGATGCCAGGGATTGAACCCGGCCCGGCATGGGCCTGCCGTGCGCAAGGCAAACGCCTACCCGCTGGGCTATATCCTGGGTATCTTATATGGTCTCTGGAGCCCACTTGCCCTGATCCCTGAGCCAGAGTCAGGAGTTAATCCTGAGAATTGCCAGTTGTAGCTCTAAACAAAATAAAATCACACAAAAGGAAACCATGAAAATAAATGACTTCCTCAGAGTCAGGCCTGCTCTTCTGATGACCTTGTCCACAGTCTCATGCAATTTCATAAAACCTTACATCCACGTTTTTGGTCACTGTGGTTTGCTTGATCACTTGATCACTTGAATCCCATTATTCATCGATTTGCTAGAGCGGGTGCCAGTAACATTTCCATAGGACCCTATCACTTGCCAATGTATTCCAATGGCATCTGGTTGATTCAGGAATATGAAGAGCCCCTCAAACCGTTCCTTCAGGGTCTTGACAAGGAAGTCTGACCATCTTGTAGGTGGGCGGCCACGTGATCTTTTGACACCCCGTGGGATCCAGCGGTTGTCTCCAAGTCGCATTACATGTCCAGCCCATCTGATTTTTGATGCCTTGGCAAACGAGACAGCGTCCCTGATTCTGGAATAGCGACGGAGGTCAGAACTCCGGATTCCTTCTCTCACTTGAGTGAGGCGTGATATTCCAAGCATAGCTCTCTCGATTCCTCTCTGTGAGACCCGAATAGCATTTTCATCCTGCTTTCGTAGGGCCCTTGTCTCTGAGGCGTATGTTAATGCAGGGAAAATGGTGGAGTCAAAGAGATGTGCCCGGAGCCGGAGGTTCTTTGTCCTTTTAGCTAATTCTTTGATGCCTTTGAAGGCATTGCATGCCGCTCTCTTCCTCCTGCACAGCTCAGGTTTTAGGTCGTTCATCATGTTGATTTCTCGACCTAGGTACACATAACTGCTGAATTCAGAGATGTTTGTTCCATTGAGAGTGAATGGGGCCTCTGGAACTAGTTTATTTTTCATGATCAAGTGATCAAGTGAAGTGATCTTATATGGTCCCTGGAGCCCACTTACCCTGATCCCTGAGCCAGAGCCAGGAGTTAGTTAATCCTGAGAATTGCCAGTTGTATCTCCAAAACAAAAATAAAATCGCACAAAAGGGAACCATGAAAATAAATGACTTCCTCAGAGTCAGGACTGCTCTTGTGATGACCTTGTCCACAGTCTCATGCAATTTCATAAAACCTTACGTCCACGTTTTGGTCACTGTTTGCTACAAGAGAACAATTCTAAAAGTGATAGCTGTATTTTTTTTGTTTGTTTGTTTGATTGGCTTTGGAGCCACCCCTGTAGAAGCTCAGGGGTTATTCTTGGCTTTGTGCTCAGAAATTACTCCTGGTAGTGCCGGGAAACCATATGGAATTCTGAGGACTGAACTATGGTCACCTTATTGCAAGGCAAATGCCCAACCTGCTGTGCTATTGCTCTGGCCCCTAGAGTAGTATACTTACTCTGTAATTTTAGATTGTCTTTTTTGAGATGTAGCTTTTCTTTTAACATTATTCAATGCTTTGAAAGTTTATGCATATCACTTTTTATATATCTATGTGTTTAGAACATACTATAGACACCACTAAAGTTTGGGTGTCACTTTAACCCTGAAAAACTCCTCTACATCTTTTTTCACTTATCTGCTGGTTTTTCTCTGTAATTTTTTTTCTTTTTGGATCACACCAGGTGATGCTCAGGGGGTACTCTTGGCTCTATACTCAGGAATTACTCCTGGTGGTGCTCGGGACCATACGTAATGCTGGGATTGAACTGGGTCGGCCATGTGCAAGGCAGACATCCTACCTGCTATACTATGGCTGTGATCCAACATTTTTTTTTTTTTTTTTTGGAATCACACCCAGTGATGCTCAGGAACTACTCCTGGCAGTGCTTGGGGGACCATATGGGATGCCAGGGATTGAACCCTGGTTGGCTGCAAGCAAGGCAAAAGCCCTACCATTGTGCTATCAGTCTGACCCCAGGCCCCACATATTTTTTCTTAAAAATTCTACACTGTGAGGAAAAATGAAGGCATGAAATTTGCCTATAAATGGATAGACATGGAGAGGATCGTGTTGAGTAAAATTAGTCAGAAGGAAAGACAGATATAGAATGACTGCATTTATTTGCATGACATAAATATATATGTATATATGCATATATATGGCTATATACATATATTTATATATTAGGATACCAAAATCCAATGTCAGGCGAAATGTGAATCAGGAGGTCTTATCCAAGGTGGAAATTACTGATAGCATGCAGAGCCTCAGACGCAGCTGGGAAAACTGGCACTCAGCTCTCCCCTAGCTCAGCTCCATGAGGCCCCCAGGAGGACGGATGGGTTTTGGGTGTTGGCCCATCTCCTCTGGGGGTCCCAGAAGCAGCTGGATGAGACTCGCCCACCACAATAGCTGCCATTTTCACTGTCCGGATACTGCAACACATCAGAGCCTGCTCAGGAGGGACGCTGACCTCAAGACCAGATTAACAGCAAAATTAGTTTGAGCCCAGGTAGGCGGCTCCCAGAAGCAGGAATCACTGGGAATTCATCAGATAGAGCTGGGGCCACCCCTTCCCCTCTCCATCTTGTCCCAAAGCCCAGGAGCTGCCCTGGGGCGACCAGCCATAGCATGCAGAGCCTCAGACACTTGATCACTTGATCACTTGATCACTTGAATCCCGTTATTCATCGATTTGCTCGAGCGGGCGCCAGTAATATTTCCATTGGACCCTATCACGTGCCAATGTAGCCCAATGGCATCTGGTTGATTCAGGAATATGAAGAGCCTCAAACCGTTCCTTCAGGGTCTTAACAAGGAAGTCTGACCATCTTGTAGGTGGGCGGCCACGTGATCTTTTGACATCTCGTGGGATCCAGTCGGTAACGGCTCTAGTCCAGCGGTTGTCTCCAAATCGCATTACATGTCCAGCCCATCTGATTTTCGATGCCTTGGCAAACGAGACAGCATCCCTGATTCTGGAATAGCGGCGGAGGTCAGAACTCCGATTCCTTCTCTCACTTGAGTGAGACATGATATTCCAAGCATAGCTCTTTCGATGCCTCTCTGGGAGACCCGAATAGCATTCTCATCCTGCTTTCGTAGGGCCCAGGTCTCTGAGGCGTATGTTAATGCAGGGAGAACGGTGGAGTCGAAGAGATGTGCCCGGAGTCGGAGGTTCTTTGTCCTTTTAGCTATTTCTTCGATGCCTTTGAAGGCATTCCATGCAGCTCTCTTCCTCCCTGCGCAGCTCAGGTTTTAGGTCGTTCATCATGTTGGCTTCTCGACCTAGGTACACATAACTGCTGCATTCAGAGATGTTTGTTCCATTGAGAGTGAATGGGGCCTCCAGTAACAAAAATGTTTATTTTCCAGTAACAAGCCTCAGACACAGCCAGGAGAACTGGCACTCAGCTCTCCCCTAGCTCAGCTGATCATGAGTTTCTCCAAGTCGTGTGACTGCTTAAGGCCACACGGTCCATGAAACTAATGGAAGCAGTTATGTCCTGGAATGTACTGTATTCCCTGATGTGTAGGAAAGGTTGGTGGGAGCGAGAGATAGAGAGAAATGATATACAGAACCTGCCATGTAGTTGGTGTCAAAAGAACAATCATTAATGTGAAAATAGGAACGAACACTCCTGACAAATTTTTGACCTTAGTATAAGAACCAGGTTAAGAAAATAACCCAGAAGAGAGGAATGGGTAACAAAGTCATGATGATTACTTCAGGTTTGGTGAGTGAGTGCCCTAATGATAAAAAAAAAATCAATGCAGGAGTGTTCCAAACCATCTAAAGGTCACAGTATTTGAATAATGATAGGGAACAGCAGGAGAAATTTGTTTTACTGAGATCATTGTTGTTGGGGCTGATTGGAGTGCTCAACACATATTTTGGGTCTGGAGGGTTGTATGTCCACATTAAGGGCCAACAGAAGATCCCTTCTGATGGATAAGAAGCACAGGAACCAGTTCTTGAAAATCTTCACTTCACTTGATCACCTGACATCCAGTTATTCATCGATTTGTTCGAGTGGGTGCCAGTGATATTTCCATTTGACCCTATCATGTGCCAGTGTAGCCCAATAGCATCTGGTTGCTTCAGGAATATGAAGAGCCTCAAACTGCTCCTTCAGGGCCTTGAAGAAGAAGTCTGACCATCTTGTAGGTGGACGGCCATGTGATTATTTGACATCCCATGGGATCCAGTTGGTAACGGCTCTAGTCCAATTGTCGTCTCCAAATTGCATTACATGTCCAGCCCATCTGATTTTCAATGCCTTGGCAAACGAGACAGTGTCCGAGACTCACTTGAAAATCTAAATTTTTTTTTCTTCTTGGGTCACATCAGGGAATGCTGAAGGATTACTCCTGGCTCTGCACTCAGAAATTACTCCTGCCTTCTCAGGGGACCATATGGGATGCTGGGGATCAAACCCGGTTGGCCACGTGCAAGGCAAAAGCCCTACCTGCTGGACTATTGCTCCAGCCCCTCTTACAATGTTAACAATAGTACTTTTTCACCTAGGAAAAATAGCAAGGTAACCAAAATTTCTGTTTTTTCATTTTCCCAATAGAGCCTCAGAAGAAGCCAGAGGAACCCCTACACCATGATAGCAGTCATTTTCAACATCCGGATTCCACAGCTCGTTAGAGCTCCACCCAAGAGAGAAGCCAATCTCAAGACCAGCTCATCAGAACCCCACCCTAGAGAGAAGCCTATTTCACAGACACAGATGGAGCTGCTACTGACTCTCCCAGTTTCTGCGAAGCCACAGTACATCATCAGTTAGTGCAAAAACTTTGAGTGCCCACATGGCAGAGCCTGACAGGCTACCTGTGTAGTGTTTGTTATGCTAAAAACCAGTAATAATAATAGACCTCATTCCCATGACCTGAAGGAATGGTTTGAGGCTCTTCATGTTCCTGGAGCGAGCAGAGGATCTTGGGCTATACGAGAACAGGGACAAATGGAGATGTTACTGGTGCCCTCTCGAGCAAATTGATAAACAATGGGAAGACAAGTGATACAAGTAGAATGGTCTCCATGTGTTAGCTAAAATTGCCACTACAGGATTTTGAAAAAAACAATAGGCCTCAGTTTCTGTTTCACAGAATCAAATAAGTTTGAACTTCCCAGTAGGTTCAGGTCCCAATGACCTAAGTAAGTAAATGCTAGCTAAATTGCTAGCTGAATATATCCCCCAAATGCGAGGTCACAATGGCTAGCCCCAGGCCATATAAGGGGAAACTTATGGTTCACATTGTGCCTTGTGTGCAAATCAATGTATATTACATAACCTCAAAGTAATAACAGATATGTAGCTAACAGTATATAAGCTAAGGTTTTCTGTATGGGGTCCTGGACCCTTAAATGCTGCTGATTGGAACTCAGATCCTAGCTATAGCCAGCAATAAATCTCCTTTGTTTTTGCATCACAATTGGCTCATTGCGTGATTCATTAGGTTGAATCTCTAGTCCGGACTAACACAAGTACATAAATTTTCAATTTTTGTGTCTGAATGTATTTACCCCTTTCTCTACTGTGGAGGCTCCTGGGAAATTCTCACACCCTGAGCTTTCTCAGGTTTTACTTCAAATCACCTTCTCAACCACGAACTCCTCTCGGTTTTCTTTTGGTTTTTTGGGGAGGTCACACCCGGTAATGCTCAGGGGTTTCTCCTGGCTCTGCACTCAGGAATTACTCCTGGCGGTTCTCGGGGACCATATGGGATTTCGGAGATTGAACCGGGCCAGCACAGGCCTCCCATGTGCAAGGCAAATGCCCTACCCGCCGGTCTATTGCTCCTGCCCCTCCTGGAGGTTTTCTAGCTCTGTCTGGGAACTAAGAGGCAGTTCCATGGTGAACAAAAGCTTGTTCCAGTTTTCTTTTTTTTTTGCTTTTTTGGTCACACCCGGCAATGCTCAGGGGTTTCTCCTGGCTCTGCAGTCAGGAATTACTCCTGGCGGTGCTCAGGGGACCATACGGGATGCCGGGGATCGAACCCGGGCCAGCATGGGCCGGCAGCGTGCAAGGCAAACGCCCTACCCGCTGGGCTATCGCTCTGGCTCCCAAATTGTTCCAGTTTTCAACTAGCTCTGGGTCCAAAAGCTACAAAACAGCTGCGGAGAGGCCAGATGGAGAGGGAGCGGAGGATTGTGGGAAATGTAGTCCGCGAGGAACGCGGTTCCTGTGGGCTCTGTGACCACTTCCGGATTCTTTCTGCATTGTCTGAAGAAGCCCCGCCTTTTCCACAGGAACTGCCTAATTTTTTTTGTCCTTGGGGGCTGTTCCTCCAGCTTCCTCCACGTGGCCGGGGGGTTCCCCTCAAGTTCTTTGACAATGAAGGAGGATCTGAGTCGCCGGACACCGGTTGGGAAGAAGCAGGAGGTGGGTGAGGGGCCGGGAGCGCGCTGTGAGGCTGACGGGCGGACCGGGCTCTGGAAACCAGGAGTGGGGGGAGCTGAGCCGGTGAGTGAGCGGGTAAAGGAGGGAGAAGTGGGGTCCCGGGAGCCAGTGAGCGCCGTGAGGGACGATCCCCTCCTGCTCGGACTGTCGAAGTGTCGGGAACGCCGCGACATGGAGCCCCGGGTCCCAGCAGCCCCGCAGGACAGTCCTGACTGCAGCCGCGGGTCAAGGAGCTCCCGACGCGGGTCTGGGTCCCCGCCTCACCCGGGTTTTCCTGCGTATGACCTTGGCCGGGAAGGAGGGATTGTATTTTTGCAGGAAAAGGGGAGTCAGCCCTGACTCTGCCCACGTGTCCCAGGGTTTCTGCCGCTTCGTGGCAAAGGAGAATTTCAGGGCGCGGAGAGGTAGTACAGCAGCTCGGGGCTTGCCTTTTGGACCCCGGTCATCCCGACCGGCCCCGAGTCCTCCATGACCGATTTCTCAGAGCAGGGCTAGGAGTAATCCCTGAACATTGCTCAGTGTGCCACCCGCAAAAAAATCGAAAAAAAGAAAAAACAAATTATTCCAGGCATGGGGCTGCCGGTGTTTTTCTTGCACGCGGCTGACCTTGGTTCTATACCCAGCCGGTTCAGTCCTTGGTCTCCCATATGGTCCCCTGAGCACCGCCAGGAGTGATTCCTGAGGGCAAAGCGAGGAGTAACCCCTCAGCATCGCCGGGCGTGGGTAAAGAAAAAAAAAAATTCCACGAGTAAAGGCAAGTTAGTATTTGGTGTGTAAGAGAGGGAGGGTAACAATTTCCCCATGAGCCTGCGGACTTCTTCAAGGGGGGAGAGAGCGCCACCTGCTGTTGTAAAGCTTTGTTTTGTCCTTTTTCACCCATCTTGCAGCCTTGGGGATGCACATAAACCTGCTTCTGCTGCGGAGGGCAGCTGTGAGCCTGAAGCAGCAGCCTGAGCTCCCAGGATACAAGGTTGGGGGAATGTAAATTTGGTAATGAGACCTAAGGGAAGGTGTGAGGTTGAAGGAGGAGTCTCAGCACTTCAGGATCTGTGTTTGGAGGAGCAGAGCCAGGGGGAAATGAGTGTAGGGGGTGGGCATGAAGGACAAACCCTGGGGAGTGCGGTCACAGCCAGGAAAGGAACAGAACAGGGGTGAGGGGAGCTGAGTGCAGGTGTGTGTGTGCAGGTGGAATCAGGCTCTTGGGACACCAGGTGTGGGGAAACAGAAAAACCAGGTGTGAGGAGACGCAGTGGAGAGCAGCTTTGTTCCTAGTCTGAAGTGTTGTGGCAGTTTCCCAATGTGGCAGCACAATCCAGGACTGGAATTGTGAAGTACTCAGCGAGGGGAATGTAGCCTTGAGTGCAATTAGTGGTCTTTTCTGTTGGTCACTTAAAATGAATATTCAGGGGCCTGAGTGATAGTTCAGCGGGTAGGGCGTCTGCCTTGCACACAGCCGGCCCATCCTGGCCCAATTTTGATCCCTGGCATCCCATATGGTCCCTGAGCACCGCCAGGAGTAATTCCTGAGTGCAGAGCCAGGAGTAACCCCTGAGTACTGCCGGGTGTGACCCAAAAAAGCAAAAAAAAAAAAAAAAAAAGAATATTCAGGGAGATGGTGAAATTTGTTTCACGTGTATAACTTGTCTTCCCGTTGTTCATCGATTTGTTCGAGCGGACACCAGTAACATCTCCATATGTCTTGTTGCAAGCAGGGGCATCTGCTTGCTCCAGGTACAGGAAAAGCCTCCAACCATTCCTTCAGGTCATGGGAATAAGGTCGACAATTGTTACTGTTTTTTTTTGGCATATCAAAAAAAATGGGTAGCTTGCAAAGCTCTGCCGTGTAGGTGGGTCTTCTCAGTAAGGCTCTCATCTCAAGCATTTACTGATGAAACTCAATGGGGAAAGATAAGGTTTTCTCTAGGGTGGAGCTCTGAGGAACCAAGGGGTCTGGATGTTGAGAATGACTGACCTTATGGTGTGGAGGTTGCTCTGGCTCCCTGGGATGATGGGTCACAACTAGAACCTGCCTAGTACTGTATAGAGTGTATAAATGTGAAAGATCCTGGGAAGGACCTGATCCTAACATCTAGTACTATCTAAGACTGTTGCGTGGCTGTGGACAATCACCGGAGGTCAGCTCCAGGGTTGCTTCCACGTGGGGCCGAGCAGTACAGCTGTGGGTCTGGAGTGGTTGGGTCTGGATCTCTCTCTGGGGTTGCCGACAGAGCTGTGGGTCTGGCGTATCTCTTTTCGGTGTAGCTTGCATGGCGGGGAAGCCCATATCCATATCGCTGCTCCAAGTCTGGCCAGCTTGGCCCCTCCCCACACGTGTGAGCGAACCCTTGGAGTAATGTTGGACTTGGCCAGGGGCTGGCCGAGCCCCTTACCACCCACCGGATGTCAGTTTCATGGGTTGCTTCCATGTGGGGCTGAACAGTGCAGCTGTTTATTATTTGTTAATAAATAAAAATCTGTTTATTTTTTGAAAGATGCTATGGTAGCACAAATCACTTGATCACTTGAATCTCAGTTATTCATCAATTTGCTCGAGCGGGGAGCCAGTAACATTTCTATTGGACCCTATCACGTGCCAATGTATCCCAATGGCATCTCGTTGATTCAGGAATATGAAGAGTCTCAAACCGTTTCTTCAGGGTCTTGACAAGGAAGTCTGACCATCTTGTAGGTGGGTGGCCACGTGATCTTTTGACATCCCGTGGGATCCAGTTGGTAATTGATCTATTCCAGCGGTCGTCTCCAAATCGCATTACATGTCCAGCCCATCTGATTTTCAATGGCTTGGCAAACGAGACAGTGTCCCTGATTCTGGAATAGTGACGGAGGTCAGAACTCCGGATTCCTTCTCTCACTTGAGTGAGGCATGATATTCCAAGCATAGCTCTCTCGATTCCTCTGTGGGAGACCCAAATAGCATTCTCATCCTGCTTTCGTAGGGCCCAGGTCTCTGAGGCGTATGTTATTGCAGGGAGAAAGGTGGAGTCAAAGAGATGTGCCAGGAGCTGGAGGTTCTTTGTCCTTTTAGCTATTTCTTCGATGCCTTTGAAGGCATTCCATGCCACTCTCTTCCTCCTGCGCAGCTCAGGTTTTAGGTCATTCATCATGTTGACTTCTCGACCTAGGAACACATAACTGCTGCATTCAGAGATGTCTGTTCCATTGAGAGTGGATGGGGCCTCTGGAATTAGTTCATTTTTCATAAACATAGTTTTCTTTAGATTGAGCTGTAGACCTATCTTTCCACATTCTCAGTCGAAGTCAGCCAGCATTTGTGCTGCTTGGCTAATGTTTGGTGTTATTAGAATGATGTCATCAGCAAAGTGGAGGTGGTGTAGTTGCCGACCATCTATCTTCACTCCCATTCCTTCCCATTCTAATTGTCGCATGATGTTCTTGAGGATGGCGCTGAAGAATTTTGGTGAACTGGTATCACCCTGTCAAACCCCTGTTTTGACATCAATGATCACTTCCTTGTAGAATGGTGAGATCCTGGTGGTGAATCCGTAATACTGCTCACGAAGGATCTTGATGTATTTCGTTTGAATACCCTCTTTGGTTAGGGCTTCGATGACCGCTTCAGTCTCCACAGAATCAAAGACTTTGTTTCAATCAATGAACGTGAGACAGAGCGGCATCTTGTACTCCCTACAAACCTCAATGAGCTTGGTTACCGTGTGGATATTGTCGGTTGTGCTGAATTCTTTCCGGAACCCAGCTTGCTCGCATCGTTGTCCTTCATCTAGTGTCTGCCAATCCTGTTCAGAATGTCTCGTGTAACAGTTTGTAGATGATGGACAACAGGCAGATGGGGGTGATAGTTGCCGATGTCATGAATGTCTCCCTTCTTGAACAGTAGAACTGTCCTGCTGGTTTTCCATTGGGAGGGCACTTTGCATTCAGACGGGTAGCGTGTGAAGAGCCAAGCTAGTGTATTGATGAGTACCAACGGCACAGACTTCTACGGCACATTGCTGCAATGGTACCAAAGAATTCCTTGTTGGTGGTCGTTCTGGGCGTTGTCTTCTTAAACTTTGCAGCCTTTTCTCCCTGTTGCGTGAAGTAGAATTTTGCACGAAGGAGTCGGTGGTCTGATCTTGTTTGGAATTTGCTGAGGACAGCAACATCTGTCAGACAAAACCGTGGATTGAAGATGATGTGGTCAATTTCATTGTGGAACTGTCCACCAGGAGATTCCCATGTCCAACGTTTCGCTTCAGTCTTCTGGAACTGTGAGTTCCCATGAATGGTCTTGGTGGACATGATGAACTCAGATAGTCTCTCACCCTGTTCGTTTCATTCTAGGCCATGGGTCCTGATGTGGATTTCTTCAGCCGATCTTCTCTGTCCTATCTTGGCATTAAAATCACCGACTATGGTCTTGTAGAAGGTGGGATCTTCTACAAGATCTTCTGGAGGGAGGAGTTTTATAGAACTCCTCCAGTTCCATGTAGAATTTCTCAATTTCATCTTCCTTGAATGTGGATGTTGGTGCATAGACAATGAAGATAGAAATTGCTGGCAGTGGGCCACATCTCTTCAAGTGTAATCGTCCTATCTGGTTTGTTAGGCATTCAAATGAATCATTGTTGACGGCCATGTTCAGTGTTGACAAGGACACCAACGCCACTGATGCCTCTTTCGTCGGCATGTTCCAAGGAACAATTCTCTGGTGTCAAATACAGCATAATGCGACTGACGCCTCCTCGTCTCAGTCAGACGAATGATGTCGTACTTGATCTTTTGCGCTTGCACCATCAGATCCTCGATATATGCTTTCGATGCCAGCGTATGTGCATTGAAATTACAAACAGTCATTTTAGTCCTTCTTCGTTTTGGCAGGCTAGGTTGGTCGTGAAATTTTATCAGGCACTGCTTGTTCGCCTTTCTTTCTGCTGCCGGCTCTTTTGGGTTCAGGAAAATAAATATTTTTGTTAATGGTTTTGGCATATTGAACATGCATCGGACATCTTGACAGGCTCTGCCATACGGGTGCTATACTCTCATTACCTTGTGGGGCTCTCTCAGAGGGGTGGGTAGAATATTCAGGGTAATTTGGAGGTAAATCGCGCGGTCGTGCACAACAGGGAAAGCTGGTATCTGTGTCTGTGGCTCAAGCATTCTTGGGATTGAAGTACTATCCTCTGAACGCCAGGGTCTCTGAAGGGTGGGTCCTTGTAGGCTGGGTTTCTGACAAGCCAGGCTGGAGACTGGCTTAATCTCTTGGGTGGAGATCTTACCAGCTGTGGAGTGTGGATGGTGAAGATCGCTGCCAGCAAGGTATGGGGGTTCTTGGGGTTCCTCTGAGGCTCTATCGGTATGGTAGAGCAAATAAGTATTTAAAATTGTTCGGGTCTGGGTCCTCAGATACTCCTGTTGGTGGTTGGGTACAGAGGCTGAAGGGAATTTGGTGCTGTGGGATGTGGGTGGAGTATTCGGGGTGGGGGGGTCTTAGGGTGGGAAAGAGAAGGACTGACTTGATTCTCAATGGTTGCTGTTTATCTCTCTCTCTCTTTTTTTTTTTTTTGCTTTTTTTGGGTCACACCCGGCAATGCTCAGGGGGTTTCACCTGGCTCTGCACTCAGGAATTACTGTTGGTGGTGCTCGGGGACCATATGGGATGCTGGGGATCGAACCCAAACCAGCAAGGGGCGGCCGCGTGCAAGGCAAACGCCTTACCCGCTGTGCTATCGCTCCCCCTCTCTTTTTTTTTTTTGCTTTTTGGGTTACACTCAGCGGCACTCAGGGGTTTCTCCTGTCTCTACACAGGAATAACTCCTGGCGGAGCTCGGGAGACCATATGGGATGCCGGGATCAAACCCGGGCCGGCACAGGCGGGCCGCGTGCAAGGCAAACACCCTACCGCTGGTCTATCACTCTGGCCCCTATCTTTTTTTTTTTCTTTTTAGGGTCACACCCAGCGACACTGAGGGGGCTACTTCCTGGCTCTTTGCTTCAGGAATTATTCCTGGCGGTGCTAGGGGATTGGTCACTGTTTAAAAGGTGAGATATACAGAGTAAAAGCATGATTCCTGGGAACTGGAACTGAGAGTGTAGTGCCTGGAGTGTCCACTAATTAGGGACGGTCTTGGAGAGCTGCAGTGTGCATTTCTGTGATCTGAGTTCCTGAATCATTTCTTCCAATAACTGTCTTGTGTTCACTTAATAACCAGTATGACGAGTGCATGTATACAGTGAGCATGTAAGTTACTACTGAGACGCCCAAAGGAACCCCTTTTTTTTCCCCCAAGGGAACCCTTTGGGAAGTGCATATGACTGCTTCTTAACTATGCTTATTTGTGGTCTTTTTCTGTTTTCAATTCTTATTTTATTCAGGAACCTTACAAAGTTTTTTTTTTTTTTTGGGTTGCACCTGGCGACGCTCAGGGGTTACTCCTGGATCTGCACTCAGGAATTACTCCCTGGTGTTGCTCGGGGACCATATGGGATGCTGGGGATCGAACCCAGGTCGGCCAGAGTGCAAGGCAAATGCCCTACCCGCTGTGCTATCACGCCGGCCCCTTACAAAGTTATTTACGTTTGAGTTTTGACATCACTGACCCTGCTAGCAGTGTCATTTCCCTCTACCAGTGTTCCCAGGTTCTCTCTCCTACCCGTTTTTTAACTGCCAGCTGCCATCTTGACGGGCTTTTAAGTTTGGTTATTAACATATGGATCTTGTGATCTCAGTGTCGTTCACTCTGTTGTTTGGACCCCACCAGTAATGTCAACTTTTCTCTACCAGTGTTCCCAGATTCCCTCTCCTACCCCCTTGTTTACCCCCAGGTCCCATCTTGACGGGCTTTTAAGTTTGGTTATTAACATGGGTCTTGCGATCTCAGTGTTGTTCACTTTGTTGTTTGGATATTTAGCTCTGTCATTCCTTAGCACCACTGGTGGATGTGAATTCCTTTGACCTTTGTCCCCATTGCTTCTCATCTTTCTCTTTTCCCTTTTCCTGCACTCTATACCCAGGAATATCAGGTCACAAAACCCAGCTAGTGTTAAGAGTACATGATTTCCACCAGTACAAAGAACAAAGTATTTCTTGTGGTTATCATAAAAGAAACAGATGTCCCTTTATATCATTTGGGAGTATAGGTGCTGTTTATCTATATCTTGTTTCTTATACATACCAGAAACAGGGATGTAATGAGAGAAAGGGCAAGGGTCAGCAGTTACTAATTGGGCAGGACATAAGCAGGCGGAAGTGCTCTGAAGGCTAAGTGTCTGAAAGGATAACCAGTGGGAGGAGGTGTAACTGCAGGGATGCAGGTGTTAGCTCCAGCATGGCAAATTGTTGTCCAGTTCTGCTTGTAGAGACAGCATCACAAGAAGAATCTGTTCTGTGAGCTTCCCAGGCAGTGTTCATTTTCTGGTTCTGCCTTGGGAACAAAGCAGTGTCCATTAGACTCCATCTTTGGACAGCTTTATCCCAACATCTCCCCCTTTTGTTTTGGCTGCAAATTGGCAAACAAGCTGAGAAGCCTGTTGGGCCATAGCCCATTTTTTATATTTATTGAACTTACAATATAAAATAGTTCACAAAGGATCTTTATGTATTGGGTTTGAATGCCCTGTTTGGCTAGGGCTTCTATGACCGCTTCAGTCTCCACAGAATCAAAGGGAGATGGGGCGATAGTTTTTTAATCAATAAACATGAGACAGAGCGGCATCTTGTACTCCCTACAAACCTCAATGAGCTTGGTTACCGTGTGGTTATGGTACTCATCAGAGTACTGGGGTCTAGACCCAGGAAGGGGCCATCGCAAATTAGAGGACGCAGGGCTGAATACTTTCGGGCAGTCCACTTGGCCTCAGAATCTGCCTTCCTATTTCCCTCAGCAATGGAGTCATTTCCCTTCTGGTGACCTCTGCAGTGAATTACAGCCACCTTTGAAGGGAGATTAACTGCTTGCAATAATTGGTCAATCTCCCTGTGATATATGATGCGGGAAACATTAGCAGTAAGAAATTGTCTCTCCTTCTAAACTGAGGCATTTGCATGAAGCACCAGGAAGGCATATTTGGAATCTGTATATATGTTAACTCTCTGTCCCGTTCCGAGCTCCAAAGCTCAGGTGAGGGCAACAAGCTCAGCCAGTTGAGCACTGGTCCCTAAGGGCAGTGCCCGTGCTTCTAAAGTAAGACCATGATCATTCACTACTGCATAACCAGCCCTTCGGATACCCTTCTCCATGAAGGAGCTGCCATCAGTAAACAAAGTTAAATCGCAGCAGGGGAAGGGGGATGTGTCAAGATCCTCCCCAGGCCGCATAAGTTTGCGAAATAATCTCACAATCATGCTCTGAGCTGCCTGTTTGGTCTGGAAGGAAGGTGGCAGGGTTGAGACTGGCATACTTGTGGATAGCCACTGCAGGTTCCTCTAGGAGCGATGCTTGGTACTTCTAGAGACGACTGTCTGGCAGCCATAGTCCACTCTTAGAATTAAGTAGCCCAGACATGTTGTGAGTTGAATGGACTGTTAGATCTCTTCCCAGAGTTAAACACCTTCTGGTACTAGGAGAGCAGTAGTAGCCAGGGCTGTCAGGAATAATTCCTGAATGTAGAGCCAGGAGTAACCCTGAGCATTGCTGGGTGTGACCCTAAAAGAAAAAAAAAAAGAAAACAGATCTTCTGGACCAATCTCCATTTTTGTTCATACCATGTCTCCTGGGAAGAATAAAGTTACTTTGTGGATGAGGAGTGTTGGTACTGTGGGTAAGGTGTTTTCCTTGCTCGAAACTGATGCTGGTTTGATCCCCAGCATCTCATATAGTTCCCTGAACATAAACAGGAGTCATTCCCGAGTGCAAAGCCAGGAGTAACCCTTGAGCATCACCAGTTTTGTCCTCCAAATACAAAGAAATAAATAAAATACTAAAATTACTTCATGCAGAAGAATGTATTTATACCTTTATTCCTGACAAAAGTAAAATTTTAATATATGCAGATGCTCTAACCCTTTTTTAAAGATGTCATAATTTATGAGAAGTTAGAACAATTATACGGTGACATATAATTGTACTGATGTACAGAATACAAGTGTAGTGCATGATATGGAAGATAAATCAGACTTGAAAAGGAAGTTTCGGGAGCTGGAGCGATAGCACAGCGGGTAGGGCGTTTGCCTTGCAAGCAGCCGACCTGGGTTCCATCCCCGGCATCCGATATGGTCCCCTGAGTACCGCCAGGAGTAATTCCTGAGTGCAGAGCCAGGAGTAACCTCTGAGCATCACCAGGTGTGACCCAAAAAAGCAAAAAAAAAAAAAAAAAAAGAAAAAAAAAAAAGAAAAGGTAGTTTCCAGGCGTCTGCCTCTTTGCTCCAGACATTATGCAGCTACTAAGGAAATGTGCCCTTCAGGGGATGGTGGTATTCGAGGATGTGTCTGTGGACTTCACGTGGGAAGAGTGGCAGCATCTGAGTGATGAGCAGCGAACCGTGTACCAGGATGTGATGCAGGAAATCTACAGTCACCTGGTGTCAGTGGGTGAGTGATGATTTTATTTTAAACCAACTATAATTTTCTTTATTTACTTTTTTATTTATACATACATATATTCATCCACCTATCCATGCTTACAGTCAGGAGAATGATTTCTTCAACAGTATGCAGATTTTCCAATTTTTTTGAAGCCTGAGATTAATTGTTAAGGGTGACTTTAATTATTCATTTATTTCTTGGCTTTGGACTATACCTGGCAGTGTTCAGGGCTTATTCCTTGCTGTCTTAGGGATCACTCCTGGTGAGATAAAGGGATAATCTGTCATGCCAGGAATAGGTCATGTGGAAGGCAAGCATCCTACAAGCTATACTATTGCTCCTGCCACAAAGAACAGATTTGAATCGATTCCTGAGTACACAGCCAGGAATAATCTCTGACACTCCACTGTCTCACTGTATCACTGTCTTCCCGTATATTATCGATTTGCTTGAGCGGGTACCAGTAGCATCTCAATATGTCCCGTCACATTACGAGATAGCTCAAGGGCATCATCCTGCTCCAGGAACATAAAGAGCGCCTCAAACCTTTCCATCAGGTCATTGGAATGAGGTCTATGATTTGTACTGGTATTTGGCATGTCATACACGACAGGGTAGCTTGCCAGGCTCTGCTAGACTCTGACACTCCACCTAAAATAATTTGGTGAAGTATCAAGGCCAGGATTGATTCCTGAACTTAAAACCGGTAATAATCCATGGTGAACATAATCTCTCAAACTCACCTTGGCCAAGTGAGGGAGAGAAAGCTCTGAAGTTGGCCTGTATTAAGAAAGTTAGATGCATTTTTTTTTTTTTTTTTAGTTGGGGAGCAAACCCACCTATTCTCAGGTGTTATTCCTGCTCTGTACTGAGAGGGTAGTATTACCCTTTGTTCATAGCTCTCGAGTTCCTGCTTGCCAGCTTTGGGTTTTGTATAATAAACGAAGGATTATTTCTCTTCTCTTTTTTTTTTTTTTTTTTTTGCCTTTTTTGTGTCTATTATACCCAGCAATGCTCAGGGGTTACTCCTGGCTCTGACATCATATTACTCCTGGCCGTTTCGGGGACCATATGGGATGCCTGTTATCAAACCCAGGTTGGCTGCATACAGGGCAAATGCCATACTCTCTGGACTATTGCTCCGGCCCTATTTCTCTATGTCTTGTATGGCTTTTATATGTTTTATGCTAATAGACACAAGAAGACAGTAAAGGCTGTACATTTGTGATACAGGAGGTAACTAACACTGAATTGGTTACTCCGGCTCATCTGTCATTTTTTTTTCCTTTTTGGGTCACACTCGGCGATGCTCAGGGTTACACCTGGCTCTGCACTCAGGAATTACTCCTGGCGGTGCTCAGGGGACCATATGGGGTGCTGGGGATTGAAACTGGGCCGGCAGAGGCCGGCTGCGTGCAATGTAAACGCCCTACCCTCTGGACTATCGCTCTGGCCTCCAGCATCTGTCATATTTCCTTTTTTTTTTTTTTTTTTTTTTTTTTTTTTGCTTTTTGGGTCACACCCAGCGATGCTCAGGGGTTTCTCCTGGCTCTGCACTCAGGAATTACTCCTGGCAGTGCTCGGGGGACCATATGGGATGCCGGGGATCGAACCCAGGCCGGCACAGGCCGGCCGCCATGCAAGGCAAACGCCCTACCCGCTGGGCTATCTCTCCGCCCATATTTCTTAACTTTAAAACTCAGTTTCCCTTAGATTGATTCTAATTCCTTACACCTGTAAAGGAGTGTCCCATCTTGGGATTAAATGGACCCAGTGCAAACTGTGAACAACCTATGCTGATCTTCACATGGGATGGAATAAATATCCCAAACAATATTATAAGTTGTTAGCGAGGTCATGGAAAAAGTCCATGTCTATTTCTAGAAATACATTTTTATTGAATATACTACAGTAATCTCATGCATCCATTATAATCCTGTCTTTTTTAAAGATCACTTTTCCGTAGATGAATCAATATAAGATACACCCTAGAACCCTAGTTATTACAGATACAGTGCAGTAAAAAATCTAGGAACTGAAATAAGTCAAAATCTCACTGCAGTCGGCATCATTGCATGAATTATAGAGAATAATATGACCAAATTCTTCCTAAAACTGAAAGAAAAATAAGCACAATTTCACATTCGTCTGAAGACTATTTGTATGTTGTAAAACTATTTTAAAAGGAAGTAAGTTTTTATTCAAAAATTTTTTTCCAATATGATTGAAAGAAAACTTTATATTTACAATATATAAATCAAACACTTGCCTAGAAATGTTTTCTAATGTGGTTATATCTCTCTCATTATAGATATTGAGCTTGAGCATGATTTCACCAAGCATAACCAGAGAAGTCAGTGTAGACAATTTTGGCAAGCTGGAATTCAGAAGAGGAAAGAAACAAATGAGAGGAATGATTACCGAAGTATTTTAAATTGTCATGCTCCACTCGTTTCAGAATGGATGTTAAATGACCACTCTCCTGTTATGATGCCTAATAAATATGATGCAAGTAAGAACACTGTTCAGATTGAAGATCCTCCTGACATCCACTGTATACAGAATTTGGAGAGGTACATAACATTCTCTGAAATAAGTAATATCACTGAACTTTCAAAAATGCATCATGAATGTCTAAAAGACAGTCAGAATTCAGTCCTCAATATCCATCAGAGAACACATAATTTAGATAAAACAAGTAAACATGCAGAATTTGAAAAAACTTCATCTGAAAGACCAAGACTCAGTGAATATCAACTAATACACCAAGAGGAACAATCATTTGAAAGTCAAGAATGTAGAAAAACTTGCTTAGGTATATCAAAGCTCATGAAATATGCAGAGTTGACAGAGCAGAGAAATGGAAGAAAATGTTCACAATTACATCACAACTCATTCATCAGAAAACAGACAAGAGAGAAACCCTTTGAATGTGAAGAATGTAGGAAAACTTTCCCATGGAAGTCATACCTCACAAATCATATGAGAATTCACACAGGGCAGAGACCCTATGAGTGTAGTGAATGTAGGAAAACTTTCTCATGGAAGTCATGCCTCACTCAACATATGAGTATTCACAGAGGACAGAGACCCTATGAGTGTAGTGAATGTAGGAAAACTTTCTCATGGAAGTCATGCCTCACTCAACATATGAGAATTCACACAGGGCAGAGACCCTATGAGTGTAGTGAATGTAGGAAAACTTTCTCATGGAAGTCAGACCTCACGAAACATATGAGAATTCACACAGGAGAGAAACCGTATGAATGTAATGAATGTAGGAAAACTTACTCACGTAAGTCAGACCTCACGAAACATATGAGAATTCACACAGGAGAGAAACCGTATGAATGTAATGAATGTAGGAAAACTTATTCATGGAAGTCATACCTCATTGAACATAAGAGAATTCACACAGGAGAGAAACCCTATGATTGTAGTGAATGTAGGAAAAGTTTCACAACGAAGAAGTACCTCACAAAACATATGAGAATTCACACAGCACAGAAACCGTATGAATGTAATGAATGTAGGAAAACTTATTCATGTAAGTCATACCTCATTGAACATAAGAGAATTCACACAGGAGAGAAACCCTATGATTGTAGTGAATGTAGGAAAAGTTTCACAACGAAGAAGTACCTCACTGTACATATGAATATTCACACAGGAAATAAACCCTAGGAGTGTAATGATTGTAGGAAATCATTCAGATTTAGATCACATCTCACTGCACATATGAGAATTCACACAGGAGTGAAACCCTATGAGTAATGAATGTGGAAATCATTCTCACAGAGATCGAATCTCACTGCACATATGAGAATTTACACAGGGAGAGAAACCCTACGAGTGTAATGAATGTAGGAAATCATTCTCACAGAGATCGCATCTCACTGCACATATGAGAATTCACCCAGGAGGGAAAGCCTATGAGTGTAAAGAATATAATAAAGCTTATTAAATAGAGTAATCCCTCATTAAACATGAGAGTTCACACAGGAGAGGAACCCTATGCATTTAAAGAATGTAGGAAAACTTTCTAGGAAAACTTACTATTGTGTGTCATATCTCAGTGTCCGTGAGGGAATTCACACTGGAAAGAAGTGTTGTGAATGTAAACAATGTAGGAAAACTTTCTCAGAGAAGTCATAGCTTGCTGCACAATAAATAATACACACAGAAGAGAAATTCTACAAATAGAAAGAATGTACGAAAGCTTTCCTGTTGACATCATGTTACACTGTACATAAGAAAATAAACACAGCAGAGGAAACCGTATGAAATTAAAGAATAGGAAAACATTCACATGGAACTCATACTTCAGCCAGCAAAAGAGATTTCACATAGAGAAATTCTATGGTCATAAAGAATTTATGGAAGTCAAAAATGAAGACTCTGAATATCAAGACTATAGAAACGACTTCTGTTTTCACCAGTACAAATTTCTCATAGTCAAAATTCTACATCATTTCTCATGTGTCTGCTGTATGCATGATCCCATGTCTTAGCGTTCTGCAAGACAGAAATGTAAGGATTCTCCTATCAACAATTTTTTAATTTTAATCTTTTTTTCTTAAATATTCTATTATACCATGAGATACACAATTACAACATTGTTCATGTTTGGAGGTTTCGGTCACATAGTGTTCCAGCACCTGACCCTATACCCGTTCCCATTTCCCACCACCAATATCCCAAATTCCCTCCCCCATCCCATAGCCTGCCTCTATTGCAGGTTCTTTATCTATTTTCTCTCTCTCCCTCTCTTTTCCTTCACTTACACATTGTGGGTTGCACTACATACACTTAGAGGCCATCATGTGCATTTTTTGCCTGTATTTAATGCTCAGTTCTAGGTTGGAATTAGCCCTTTCGACATTTCTTCACACATGTTCCATTCTCTGTCTTACCTAACCTCTGACTCTCACACGTTTGCGGTAATTTCCACTTTTGGTAAGACCTGATCCACATTTCGCCTGACATTGGATTTTGGTGTCATAATATTTATATATATAGTTATGTCATGCAAATAAATGCAGTCATTCTATATCTCTTTCCTTTTGACTAATTTCACGCAACACGATCCTTTCCATGTTTATCCATTTATAGGCAAATTTCATAAATTCATTTTTCCTAACAGCTGCATAGTATTCCATTGTATAGATATACCACAGTTTCTTTATCCAGTCATCAGTTCTCGGGAATACTGGTTGTGTCCAGGTTCTGGCTATTGTGAATTGTGCTGCTATGAAAATAAAAGTGTGGATTGTATTTCCGCTGTGTGTTTTAGGCTTCCCAGGGTATATTCCCAGGAGTGGTATGGCTGGGTCAAAAGGGAGCTCAATTTCTAGCCTTTGGAGGAATGTCCAATTGTTTTCCAGAAAGGTTGTACAAGTCGACGTTCCCACCAACAATTTATGAGAGTCCCCTTTTCCCGCATCCACACCAGCACTTGTTGTTTTTACCCTTTTGGATATGGGCCAGGCTCTGTGGTGTGAGGTGATATCTCATTGTTGTTTTGATTTGCATCTCTCTGATAAGTGATGATGAGCATTTTTTCATATGCCTTTTGGCCATTCGAATTTCTTCCTTGTCAAAGTTTCTGTTCATCTCTTCTCCCCATTTTTTAATGGGGTTGGCTGTTTTCTTCTTATATAGCTTTAACAGAGCCTGATATACCCTGGATATTAACTCCTTATCAGATGGGTATTGGGTGAATATTCTTTCCCATTCTGTGGACTGTCTTTGTTTCTTGGTCACTTTCTTTCTAGGTGCAGAAATGCTTTAGTTTCATGTAGTCCCATATGTTTATCTTTTCTTCTAGTTGCTTTGTTAATGGTATTTCACTTTTGAAGATGTCTTTAGCTTCAATGTCGTGGAGGGTGTTTCCTATATTTTCTTCAACGTACTTTATGGATTCAGGTCTGATATTGAGATCTTTAATCCATTTTGATCTGATTTTTGTGCAAGGTGTTAGACACAGGTCCAAATTCATTTTTTTTACATGTAGCTGTCCAGTTTTCCCAGCATCACTTGTTGAAGAGGCTTTCCTTACTCCAGTTTGGAATCTTTGCACCTTTATCAAAGATTAACTGATCATGTCTTTGAGGGTGGATGTCAGGATACTCAACTCTATTCCATAGGTTCACAGGTCTGTTTTTATTACAAGACCACGCTGTTTTAATTACTACTGCTTTTATTACAGTTTGAGGTTGGGAAAGGTGATGCCTCCCATCTTTTTCCCAAGGATTGCTTTAACTATCCGTGGAGGTTTATTATCCCATATGAATTTCAGGAGTATTTGGTCAATTTCTTCAAAGAATGTCATGTGTATCCTTATAGGGACCGCATTGAATCTGTACAAAGCTCTAGGGAGTATTACCATCTTGACAATGTAAATTCTCCCCATCCATGAGCAGGGAATGTGTTTCCATTTCCTCATGTCCTCTTATTTCTTGAAGCAGCCAGTGTCTTGTAGTTCTCTTTGTATACGTCTTTTACACACTTTGTTAAGCTGATTCCTAGGTATATGATTTTCTGTGGCACAATTGTGAATGGAATCTATTTCCTAATATCCCTTTCTTCTTTTTCATTATTTGTATATAGGAAAGCCACGGACTTTTGGGTATTGATTTTGTACCCTGCCACTCTATTATAAATATCTATTGTTTCGAAGAGCTTTTGGGTCAAAATTTAGGGTTCTCTAAGTATAATATCATGTCACTTGATCACTTGATCACTTGATCACTTGAATCCCGTTATTCATCGATTTGCTCGAGCGGGCGCCAGTAACATTTCCATTGGACCCTATCACGTGCCAATGTAGCCCAATGGCATCTGGTTGATTCAGGAATATGAAGAGCCTCAAACCGTTCCTTCAGGGTCTTAACAAGGAAGTTTGACCATCTTGTAGGTGGGCGGCCACGTGATCTTTTAACATCCTTTGGTGTCGGGCGCTCCGCCGGGGTCCCCGACAGTGCCGGGAAGCGAGTTCCCTTCTACCTCCGAAGCCAGCGAGGAATGGATGAGCACTCAGGGATCCGATGAGGTTTTAAAAGACTTTACTTATCACAGGTTCAGGCATACAAATCAGCAAAAGGAAAAACCCGATGCTTAGGATTCCAGGCTAGAACCCCAGCCACGTGTAGGCCAAGATGGCGACCACCACGTGCAAAGGCTTTGGGAAAGGAGAAGAACACTTCCAAGCAGGGCGACCGCTCACAGCGAGCGACAGCCCCCAAAGAAGCGCGGAGAGTGAAAACCGGCTAGTTTATACCCATGCAACTCAGGCCTTCCTCCCATTGTTATGGAAAGCAGGGAGTGTTAAATGTCCTTAGATAATCCCTCCCTGCACCTCACCTAGGCCCTTTAGTGTGCTAATGCAGCGGCCCTTAAAGGAGTCCTGCAACAACTCCCCCTGATTAGTTTACTAATAAAAAATTGAAAAGGTAAGAAATATTTAGTAATGTACAGAAAATTAAGATAAGAAAAAACAATTTGAATTACAAAATGATAATACATGTTACTTTAGGATCCTAACTTGTTTTTTGGACCCAAAGCAAAGTTCAAGATAAAGTGTTTTTAGCTGTCTGATTATAACGGACTATAGTTTGCACTGTCCATAATTTGTGAGAGTCAATTTGCTATATTTTATGTAAAGTCGGGTGTCTGGAACAAAGTCTGTGGGGCTACTTCTAGAACAGCAATAGCGGTGATCATATGAGTATGAGTCTCTGGAGAGCAGCGGTCAGGAACTCGTTGAATTGTCAGGAACACTGGATTGGGTTTCAGGAACACTGGAACAAGTATCTCGAATTCTGGAACAGGAGTCTTGAGTGCTGGAACAGGTGTCCGAACATCGGTGTGATATCTTGAACTCTGGAACAGGAGTCTTGAGCGCTGGAGCAGGTGTCTGGAACATCAGTGTGGGCGTCTTGCAGGGCTTCTTCAGCAAGGGAACATTGGCACCGGTAACTGTACCTGTAGCTTAGGCGAGACAAAAACACTTTTCGAGGTTAATCACAAGTAGAGATTTTAAGGCTTTGTAGGGATCCAAGTCTGGGATGGAGAGAAGAATATAAAGAAGCTCCAACATGGGTGGAGCAGGGAAATAAGTATGAGAATTGATGATTTTAAAATTGATAAATCTAGTGGATCAGCAGTGGAGTTGATGAATGTAATAGAGGTTTGTAGTGGTCAGAAATTGAGAAGGTAGTAGTTGAGACATAACATAGACACAACATTAATCACAAACATAATGGTGGCCACCACATGCACACACACGCACACATACATTTGATCGATCAATATCTTACAGCTGTATATGTGACCCATTTAGGGTGATAAATGGTAACGAGTCAAGCGCTTCATAAATATAAAGCCGGCAAATGATGGTGAGAAAGTGTCTTTTCCTGTGAATAGAGCATTGGGAAAAATTAGTTTTGCAAATTATTAAATTTTTAGCGAGCACTGTTTTAGGAGTCTCGGAGTATTGAACACTGTAGCGCAGGTTTACTGGATTCGAATATCTCATCCTGTGAACAGAATCATTAGAAAAACAATTTTTTATTGATTTAGCAAACATTTTTGTAATGAGCACTGTGATCAGAGTCCACCCATTTTTCCACCCTTTTTTTTTTTGTAAGAAAGAAAATATTTAGGCTGTAAGGCAAGATATTACACATGAACCATGATCACAGACTGCAAAACAAGATCATTATTAAAAGGAACCAATCCAGGAAGTTTAAACAGCAACTTGCAATTTAAAATTTAAGACTTTATATTGAAAGAATTAGTTGTTTTCTGATTCTTGGAGAATTCTAGTCTTAACAAGTCGCAGAGGGACCCAGAGTTTCTTGGCAGGGTTATCGTCTGTAGAAATGAAAGCATAGCCTCTTCCCCGAATGAGGAGGTGACCTGCAATCCATTTATCATCAATTTTCACCCAGATAGGTGAATTGACTGTTTTTTGAGTTTGCATATCTTCTTGAAAGTGACGTTCAGCCGCGGTATAGGGATCTCCTTGAGGTATATTTAAGAAGTTTAAGGTGAATAATGTTAAAGATAAAGAATCCATTGGAGGCATGCTTGTTTTTCGTTGCTTTAATAGCTGAGTTTTAAGTGTTCTGTGGGCACATTCAACTATTCCTTGTCCTTGTGGATTATATGGAATTCCTGTAACATGTTTGATCTGCCATTCCTCGCAAAAAGGATTTGAAGGTTTTGCTGGTGTAAGCAGGACCATTATCTGTTTTTATGGTATGGGGAATACCCATGACGGAGAAGCACTGGAGTAAAAATGAACAAACAGATTTAGCTCTTTCAGACGTCATAGGAACAGCCCATATGAACCGGGAATATGTATCGATGACCACATGAAGGAAAGGTTTGTTGGGAAATAAGTTAGTATGAGTTATATCCATCTGCCACAATTGGTTTGTCTGTAAACCTCGAGGATTTGCTCCTGCTACATGAGATGTACAATGTAAAGGAGCACAGACAGGACAGTTGGGACAATTTGTCTAGCTTGTCTCCATGGGATGCCATGGTGTACATGAAGGCGGCGGGCATTTGTATGTAGAGTCTGGTGCTCTTCCTCAGCTGATTTAAATACTGGTGCTGCCAAGAGATCTGCTGCTTCGCTTTCCTCGAACCATTGGCCCGGGAGTCGGCTGTGAGAACGGATGTGGGAGATGTATATAGGGAATGTTCTATTTCGGAGGAGATCTTGTAGTTTATGGAGCAGCTCCTGAATTATAGGATTATGGGCATTTAAAGAAGCAGTGACAATTCCAGGAAATAAACCAACTACATATGCAGAATCACTCACCACATTACATGGGCCAGATACATGGGATAGTAAATGTATCAGGGTGGCGAGTTCCACTTGTTGGGCAGATTTATAATTTGTATGCACAGTAGTGGTCAACGAAGGACCTGTAATTCCACCCCTTCCTGATGAGGAGCCATCAATATAATACACTGGAGCATCAGGAATGGGAGAGGAGCGGACAATGGTGGAAATTATAAAAGGTGTCCTTTTCAGAAATTCCCGGGTTTTTCCAGCTGGGTAATGATAAGATATTTCTCCTGAAAAATCTGCTAAAGCTCTCTGAAGGATTTCACTGAGTGGTAAAACAGCTTCAATTTCTTTTTTAGGGTCAGGTAGTACAATTACATGGGGATCATGTCCAAGTAATACTTGGGTTCTTGATCTTCCCTTAATTATAAGGTTAGCTATCATGTCAAGGTAAGGTGTAGCAGTACGATTCTGCTTGTTATGTAAGTAAACCCATTCTAACGGTCCAGATAATTGGGCTATAGCAGCAGTTGGAGACTCGGGAGTGTTGAAGACCAACAACCATACCTTTTCTCCGGGATTAAATCTGGAGAGGTAAGATTTTTGAAGCCGATTCATGAAAAAATCTAATTCCTTCTGAGCTTTAGGAGTTAGCTGCCTTGGGCTATTTAAAGCAGGATCACCTTCAAGGGTGTGGAACAGGTTACTGAGCTCACAGTTAGGAATACCAAGGGAGGGGCGCACCCAGTTGATATCCCCCAGCAGTTTTTGAAAATCATTCAAGGTTTTGAGCCTTTTCTGACTAATGGAGATCTTTTGAGGACGTACTGTAGTGCGGTCAAGAGCATAGCCCAAATATTCATATGGAGGCTGCATCTGGATTTTCTCCGGAGCTACTTGTAAGCCAGCCTCTGGTAAAACTGTCATTACATCATTATATAAATTCTGGAGATCTCTGGAATTATCACAAGCTAGCAGGATATCATCCATGTAGTGGATGATGTATGCACCAGGAAATTTAGCACTAATGGGTCGCAAAACCTCATCAACAAAGTGTTGACACATCGTAGGTGAATTAGTCATTCCTTGGGGCAATACTGTCCACTGAAACCTACGTAAAGGACCTTTATGATTAATGGAAGGGACTGAAAATGCAAACCTTTTCCGATCATCTGGGTGGATAGGTATGTTGTAAAAGCAGTCTTTTAAATCTATGATAATTAGCGGCCAATCCTTAGCAATAGCTGCTGGAGAGGGGAGCCCAGGTTGTAGGGCTCCCCATGGGGACCATAGTAGAATTTACATTCCTTAAGTCAATCAGCAAACGCCATTTGCCTGATTTTTTCTGTATTACAAAAACAGGAGAATTCCATTCTGAAAACGTTTCCTCAATATGTCCTAATTTCAGCTGTTCTTCCACTAGATTTGTTAGCGCCTCTAACTTTTTGGTATTGAGGGGCCACTGTGGTGTCCATATAGGTTTGTCAGACTTCCACTGAATACGGATAGGTAGTGGGTGCTTAACCACAGCGGCCCCAATTAAAAAGGGTTACCCCCGGTGTTAGGCTTATTATGGAGAGCTGGAATTGGTGCTCGACGGGAATTGGACGAGGTATGTGGATTACTGCCCCCCACTGCTCCAGCATGTCTCGACCCCATAAAGTTAAAGGCATAGGGGCTATATAAGGCTGGACCATGGCTACATTCCCTTCAGGGCCAATACACGGCAGCCACCTGGCACTCTGTCGGAGAAGAGAGGAGGAGATATTGCCTACCCCGCTCAGGCTATGGGACACTTTCTTTAGGGCCCAGTTAGAGGGCCAATACTTGGTGGAGATTATGGATATGTCTGCCCCTGTATCCAACATGCCTTTGAATTTCCTTTTATAAATTTCGATGGGTATAACCGGCCGCTTGGCCTGAGAAATTCTGGCAGTGTACCCAACTAGATAGTTAGCAGGTGGCTGGTGGGCTTGGTTCTGTGTGGCTGCATAACCAACAATGAAGTTGGCAGAATGGTTGGTACTGTTGAAGCCACCAGCTGTAGGGTGTCTCGGACTGACTACACGGATCCTCAAAAAATAATAATAGTTTAGCAAGTGGTTCCCTTTTTTAAAAGTCCATTTAGTTGGCACAGATATTGACAGTATTATCTCTCCATGAGATTCAGGATCCAGAAGTCCGAAATGCACCATAATTCCCTTTAAATTTCAGCCAATCGCTCCCCTGAATTAAACCCATACTACCTGGGGAGCAGGTCCTTTTATCCCTGTTTTTAGCATGTAGGGGTCTTGACTTGGGTATATTGCGACAATCTTAGGGCAGAGAATGTCGAGACTGTCACTGCCTGATGGGGTAGGGCCAGAGAGCATTTATTGACTGTAATTCTGTGGATTCTGATTCGGAGGATAGTGGGCAGGTGGAATGAAGGAGAGTGCCCCTGGATTCAGCTGGGCCTGGGGCTGGCCCCCCACCCAGTTTCCCCGCATTAGGGGGAGGAATAGATGTTATTTGAGCCCGCGGAGCTTGTGGAACCTGGGAGGGGGTCCATGTAACATTTCCTATAAAGGGATTATTAGAATGTTGCCCTGTATTGATAGTTTTAGGAGATGGGCAATCTCTACGGGGTGTGTCCCTTCTTTCCGCAGCTAAAGCAGGTTATCTGTCCAGATGAAGCCTGAGGCTGACTTCGCCTCCAAGACCGACAGTCTCTGGCCCAATGTTTTCCTTTTTCTGCACCTTGGGCATGGTCCAGGTGGGGCCCTCGAGGGGTGGAGCTGCGATTATTAGAATAGTTTCTCCGATTATTGTTTATCCTTTGAAGTTTATTGTTTCTCCCCTAGAGCTGTCTGACTTGTTTCTCCCCCTAGAGCTGTCTGACATTTCATCCCTCTCCTGATCCTCCTGCTGTATGGGATAAGCCTCTATATCATCCTGTGTTTTTATGGGAGGTTAAACCGACATTTCTACAGGCCTTTAGATACCCCATGAGGTCATCCTTTCCCCTAATACCATATAGTAATGCTCGACATTTTTGATTAGCATTCTCATATGCTAAGTTTCGCTTTTAGGATTTCTTGAGTGGTTGGGTCTTGAACCTGTCTTTGGATTGTTTCACATAATCTCCCCAACAAAATCAAAGTATGGTTCATCACGACCCTGGTAAATTTTTTGTATAGCTACCTAGAAATTCTGGGTCGGAACCTACTCTTTCCCACGCCTTTAATGCTGTCTCCCGAACGAATTTTAAAATAGGTTCAGGTAATGTCGCTTGTTTTGCTTTCTTTTTCCATTCACCTTCACCTTTTAGCATGGCAAAAGGTATAGTATGGCCTGATTCCTTTTCTCTTAAAGTGTCAATATTCTGGTTAACCCCATCTGCATACCACATATGCCATTGCATGTACTGTGATTTGTTTAGACAAGTATGGGCTACCGTTTCAAAGTCTCCCAATACCCACTGACTACTTTCGCCTCCAATCAGCTAAATATTTTAAAGTATAAGGACTTGATATTCCAAACCTGTCGCAAGCCTTCCTAAACGGGTTATTGCCTCAATTTTTAAGTCTTCATGAATCGGTTTTTACTTTATCTTTAGATTGGTCATGAGAAAGATTGCTGGGCTTTGCTCTTTGACTCGAGCTAATCTGTTTCTCCCCCTTCTTCCTCATCAGAGCTTGTAGTATCTGGCAGAGGAACATCTACCCCATTGAGGGTATTAACTCTGGAGAGATTTTCAGCTTGGGAATTTGCCTCCTCTGGGTTATCAGCCACATTAGAATTCTTTTTAGATTTTTTTGCTGGGAATGTATACACCTTTTTCAAGTCTACAGTTTTGGGGGCGTGTTTGTGAACGGCTTTTTAGTTGGTTCACGCCTCAGTATTGGGTATGCGCTAGGTCCTGATTGATAAGTTATGAAATCAGAAATCTCCCCTGCGTAACACATCCATTTCTTGGTTTAAGTTTTCAAGTTTCCTATATGTTTCTTCCTTTTGTTCTTTCAATCTTATGTGTAACTTCCAAACCTCCTCTTTCTGTCCATCTATTCTATCTCTGTCTGTCAATTTCTTCCTCTAAGATAATGCTGATTTTATCGATATCCTTCTTCTGCTCTTCAAACTTTACTTCAAATTTTAAATCCTGTTTAATAATTTTACTTTCCTGTTCTTCTAATTTTTCTTTGAATTTTAAATCCTGTTCTTCTAATTTTTCCTTGAATTTTAAATCCTGTTCTTCTAATTTTTCCTTGAATTTTAAAATCTGGTTAATAATTTTACTTTCCTGTTCTTCTAATTTCTTTTCAAATTTTAAACTCTGTTTAATAATTCTGTCCTCAAGCTTTAAGACCAGTCTACCTGTAGCTTTATGATCCTCACTTATTTCTTCAATCGCTGAGTAAATCTCGCTCCCTTAAGATTGCATTCAATTTATTACTTTCTTCCCTCTCTCTATTAAACATTGTCCTTACGCAAAGGTACAGTTTAAAAATCGCAAGGACCCAGATGATTTGTGAAAAGATAGAGTAGTTCTCAGAAAGGAACTTTATAGACTGGGCTATGTATGGTGCCGAGCCAATAAAAGATACAATGTATCTATACCATGAGATATCCATCATTTTACTCACGGTTCGGAGGCAGATGGATCTCTGTCCGATGATAATTAGACCAGACGATGTTCGTGGGTGCCCACACAAGGGACGCCAAATGTCGGGCGGCCCCGCCGGGGTCCCCCGACAGTGCCGGGAAGCGAAGTTCCCTTCTACCTCCAAAGCCGGGCGAGGAATGGATGAGCACTCAGGGATCCGATGAGGTTTTAAAAGACTTTACTTATCACAGGTTCAGGCATACAAATCAGCAAAAGGAAAAACCCGATGCTTAGGATTCCAGGCTAGAACCCCAGCCACGTGTAGGCCAAGATGGCGACCACCACGTGCAAAGGCTTTGGGAAAGGAGAAGAACACTTCCAAGCAGGGCGACCGCCACAGCGAGCGACAGCCCCCAAAGAAGCGCGGAGAGTGAAAACCAGCTAGTTTATACCCATGCAACTCAGGCCTTCCTCCCATTGTTATGGAAAGCAGGGAGTGTTAAATGTCCTTAGATAATCCCCTCCCTGCACCTCACCTAGGCCCTTTAGTGTGCTAATGCAGCGGCCCTTAAAAGGAGTCCTGCAACACCTTGGGATCCAGTCGGTAATGGCTCTAGCCCAGCGGTTGTCTCCAAATCGCATTACATGTCCAGCCCATCTGATTTTCGATGCCTTGGCAAACAAGACAGCGCCCCTGATTCTGGAATAGCGACGGAGGTCACAACTCCGGATTCCTTCACTCACTTGAGTGAGGCGTGATATTCCAAGCATAGCTCTTTCGATGCCTCTCTGGGAGACCCGAATAGCATTCTCATCCTGCTTTCGTGGGGGCCCAGGTCTCTGAGGCGTATGTTAATGCAGGGAGAACGGTGGAGTCAAAGAGATGTGCCCGGAGCTGGAGGTTCTTTTTGTCCTTTTAGCTATTTCTTCTATGCCTTTGAAGGCATTCCATGCCACTCTCTTCCTCCTGCGCAGCTCAGGTTTTAGGTCATTCATCATGTTGACTTCTCGACCTAGGTACACATAACTGCTGCATTCAGAGATGTTTGTTCCATTGAGAGTGAATGGGGCCTCAGGAACTAGATCATTTCTCATGAACATAGTTTTCTTCAGATTCAGCTGTAGACCTACCTTTCCACATTCTCGGTCAAAATCAGCCAGCATTTGTGCCGCTTGGCTAATGTTTGGTGTTATTAGAACGATGTCATCAGCGAAGCGGAGGTGGTTAGTTGCCGACCATCTATCTTCACTCCCATTCTTTCCCATTCTAATTGTCTCATGATGTTCTCGAGGGTGGCACTGAAGAGTTTTGGTGAGATGGTATCACCCTGTCGAACCCCTCTTTTGACATCAATGATCACTTCTTTGTAGAATGGTGAGATCCTGGTGGTGAATCCGTAATACAGCTCATGAAGGATCTTGATGTATTGGGTTTGAACACCCTGTTTGACTAGGGCTTCGATGACTGCTTCAGTCTCCACAGAATCAAAGGCTTTCTGTAAATCAATGAATGTGAGACAGAGCGGCATCTTGTACTCCCCTACAAACCTCAATGAGCTTGGTTACTGT
>JAJIBD010022252.1:0-30677 GCA_021461705.1 Cryptotis parvus | reverse complement strand
GTTGTCAGTTTGGGTCTTACTACTAGGTGTATGCAGGCATTTCTGGAGAAACGTAGGCTTTTATATTATTTGGGAGAGGTTTTTTTTTTTTTTAAGAAAGGAGTTATGGAGCTGGATTTTTTAAAAATACTGAATGCCAGACTCCTTCCGTTGTAAATTGGTTACATTTGTGAAATTGTACCTGTATAAAAGCTTCACTTCAGATGCTTGGAGGAAAAATCTTACTATATAATATTTAAAACTATGAATTCATCTGTGCTCATTGAAACTATGTATATATGAAAGATCTTGCAACTTTTATCATGGGTTAAAACACAGTGAATGAATTGACGGTCTTCTTGGATACTGCAATAGGATGAAAATATGTTTGGAGTCCTATGTAGAGTCAAATAAACTTATTTTTATAAACTTACACTTTGAAAAATTATTTTGATAATAAATGTGATTTGCCAGTTAACTTAAATGCCCTATTTTTGTTTGCTTTTGCTGGGGCCACATGTGGCAGGCTCCCAGGTTGCTTGTTTGTGCTAGGGGTCACTCCTGAAGGTGCTGGAGCACCAGGTCCAGGAGCCGGCACCCAGGCCTCCCACGTACACCGGCTCGCACCTCTCTTATCACTCTGGCACTTCGTCTTTTAAGGAGGAAGGTACAGAGAGGAAAGTCTTTAACTTTATACAAGTTACAGCTACATTTAAAGTTTATATTACTCATAAGCAGATTTCTCATTAACAGTAAGGTTTACTATTTAAGAGGATACATGAGTTATTGCCAGTAAAATGTTAAAGAAACAAGTGTTTAACTTCATGCAGAGGAGAGAAGCTGTCTTTCATACCAAGTTTCTCTCAGGCCCAACTGGTTAGGGGCTTCCTGAGGTGGTTTTGGTTTTTTTATTGAGGGTTTGGAGCCAAACCTTGTGCTCAGGATCTTTTCTGATGGTCCCTGGGAACCAAATGTGGTGGCGGGCGTCACATTGGGGTCTGGCTCATGCGAACAGATAACTTCCCCGCTGGACTATCCTGCTGGCCTTAAGTAGATCTTGAATGATTGAGTTTAGAGGTTGTTGTTTTCTTTTTTTCCTGAGGGAGGGAAAAGTGGAGGGAGGGGTTGGGGCAGCAACAGAGTTTAACGTTTTTAATTAAGTGACCTGATTATTACTTTACATAGTTAACTCTAAGTATAAAGCAAATCCAGGGCTTCTGAAATGAAGTCTTTAGAAGTAGCATAAGATGGTTCTCATGTACTAATGTACTAATGAACAGGAGGCTTCCGGTGAAGACAGTCGCCCAGCAAGGTCGTAAGCTGAGCTTTAGTTCTTTCAATCCAAACTTTCTCCTAAACTGGTGCATCCCAGTCTTTCATTTTTTGACTTGTCACTTGTTTCTTGTCTTCCTGTTGTTCATCGATTTGCTTGAGCGGGCGCCAGTAACGTCTCCATTCATTGGGAATGAGGTCCATTGTTGTTACTGTTTCTGGCATATCCAATACACCATGGGTAGCCTGCCAGGCTCTGCCGTGGCTCTGGGTTTATCCGTGGGCCCAGTCTTTTCTATATCAGATCATCAACCATCAAGCATCAATATTTTGACACTGCTGGGAAAATAATTTCGTGGCGCTGCAGAAACAGTACAGGCCTGTGACACATGGCTGTGTGCTGCTGACCCCAGTTCAGTTCCCAGCACCACAGGGTCTCCCTATAACCCTGGTAGCCTGAGTGATCCCCACCATTCTTGGGTCCTCTATTGAACCATGGTCATTTGGCCGAGGGTTGGGAAGGGCTCTCTAGCACTGCTTGGGGAGCCTCCCACCTTCCCATGGGCCTGTCTGAGACCCTGTTACAAACTGATAGATTCTAATGGCCTCTGAGGCTCCTTTCCACCTCATCCTGAACTGAGACTTGAGCTAGTGACCAAGTGGAGATGCTCTCAGTCTGGTGCTCCTTGACTCCATGTTGCATTTGATGTTATTTCTTGATACACTTTTTGTACCTTTTAGAAGTTACCTTAATACCTTATATTCTGCTGATTCTTTTTCTTATTAATAGTAGAGCCAGGCAGATAGTATGGTTATAAGGCGCTAGCTTTTTTGCCTGGTCAACCGTGGTTCCATCGACCAGCACTGCATGTGGTCCTCTAAGCACCTTCACAGTTGTCCCTGAACATAGAGCCAGGAGTAAGGCTTGAACACGGTCAGTTTGACTGAAACATGAAATTAAAAGCACTGAAACCACAACACTTGACAGAAACATGCCAGGGAGGTAACTCAAAGACCCTGACCTCACATCTGTGTGTGATCCTTAGCACTGTGTGACTTAACTGAGCTCTACCAGGGATAACCCTGGTGGTTTCAGCACCCCTTAGGCATCTTCTCACCCCAAAATAGGAGACGCAGTATGATACTGCTATTTGTTTGTAAACTGTTAGGATCACTGAGGCCCCTTAGAAGTTTCTGTTTTTTAACCTCTGGACCCCAAGCACGGGTAGCTCGACAGGAAATAATGTTTACAGAATGTGGTGGATGGTACCATTTGATTTCTCTCTACATACTCTGTAATTAAGTCCGATTTGTCTTGTATTTGATTTAGGTTTTTAGAAATGTCAGGGTGTATAGACTATTACTTAAATAATTGCCCAAACTTTGCAAAACTTATTTTAAAATGCACATTCTTGCACTTTATAATATTTTTACTCGGTAGATAAGATCTGGAAAACTGAAGTCAAGGCTCTTGTCTAAAATGTGCTGGGGACTGGGGAAATAGTATAATAGTTAAGACCCTTCTCTTGTGTGCAGCCAACCCAGTTTGATCCTGACACCCTTGTTTGAGTCCTCAAATGCCTCAGGAATGATCCAAATCCCCCCAAATAAATGTGACTTCTGAATGAAACGAATGCAATGCTATACATACACACACTATTGGGAAGTACTTAACTAAACAGGGTTGTCATGGATTTTTCAATCTGCCTGCTAAATACAATTAAGTATTTTTAGTTGGATAGATTTGAGGTTGATATAGTTCAATTTCTTGTCATTCATTCTAGAATAAACATTTACTGGCGACCGGCTCAGCAAATGGATGAATCATAGGATGTCAAGTGATCAAGTGTTCATTGTAGAGATTCTGGGAGTTCTATATGAGGAGGGTGAAAATGTAGAGGGCTGATAGGGAGGTAGAGAATGGTAACCAGAGCCACTTAAATTGGATCCGTGGTTTCTCTTGGTTCGCAACTGTATTTTGCAAATGACATCTCTTAGAAGTTTGTAAAAGGAGGAATCCATTTGTCTAATTCGGAAGAGAGAAATGTTAATATTTTATTTCCAACCTTTATGGGTTTTTAAAATTGTATGGCCCTACATTTTTAGCTTCCAGCTAGCTGGTATAAAGGTGAATACTTCAACATTCCACTCAAAAATTTGTATTAGCTGTTATAAGAGACATCCTTATGATTATGGATAATTGTTTTGTGCAGCTATCATTGTAGAGGTGATGAAGTGAAAATTACTTCTTAAGCTAATAGATTTGTTTTAGGAAGATAAATAATTGTCTCTTCCTTTTACAGCTAACAATAATAAGGTTTGTGAGAATTGGATCTCTTGTCCATTCATTGGAAATAGATAATAAAAGAACAGGGTTGAGTGTTGACGTTATCAGCCCTGGGTTTTATATTGTAAATGAAAACCTCTCTTTCCTGTATGCCTTTTACATATGCTTAGTGCTAGTGCAAAGGATATTTTTTGTATAGATACAGGAAGACAAGACTGCATTTGTGATATAGGCGTTAATGAATTCTGAATTAGTTATTGTGGGCATCCATCATATTTCCTAACTTAAAACCTCAGTTGCACTTACATTGATTCTAATTCCTCACTCGAAAGGAGGGTCCCACTGTGGGACCCTGGCTCCGACATGGGACAGACTAAATGTCCTGAACAAATATTATAGCGAAGAGCAAAGTCTTGGAACAAACTCTCTTCTGACCCATAGATAGCAGAACATCAGTAGGACCTGGAGGGATCAGGAATAAACAATCTGGCAACAGGAATAGTCTGGGCTGTATGGACGAGATGTCCCCAGGAATGGTCACCTTATATATTTAATCCTGATGTAGATAAATGTTTGTCTCTCTTACTGTGTTTATACAAAAATATTATTAAATAATTGTTTACCAGCCAAAGATGAGAGAAAACAACATGCCCTGGGTTCCACCCTCCAGCCGCAGGAGCTGGCGTGATGCCCCCTGGTGGTTTTGCCCCATAAGCAGAAGCTTTCACTCACCTCATTTTGGGATAAAGAGCTTTTACCACCTCCTGTAACTCCCTTCCCCAACTGTTTGTAAAGTATGTATCTCTGGCAGAACTGATTTGACTTGGTGTTGTATGTGTGTGGAGTTAGGTCGAGTGAGGAGTGAGTGGAGAGATTTTTAAGCCTTAAGTGTTCAGCGCACTAGGACACCTGAGGTGTTCTTGTTCCTTTGTCCATCCAATGGCCATCGCCCCAAACAGGGCCAGGGAACCCTCCGGACCCCAATATCTGTTGGGGACCTGCTCAGCCCCAGCGTTGAGGCTTCTGGAGCTGTGCAGTTTCAAAACTTGAAAAGGCCGTTTCTTTAGAGGGCATTGATGAAGTCTTGTCATTCAGCAGGTCACCACCCCCTCATAGCTCGTCCAGATCTACTTACGTAACGGGACACAGGGAGGAGGTAAATGAGGAACAGTGACACAGTGGCCTCGCAGAGGTCACCATACTTCTGAGCCTGTGAGGAATTGGGGTATTGGGGTTGTTTCTGTCTCTTTCTCGGTCTTGTTTTCACCAATGTTTTGAGTTGCTTCTCACCTGAAGTTTCTACTTTTTTTTTGATGTTTGGGCCATCCCCAGTTGTGCTCAGGGCTTCCTCCTCGCTCTGCATCAGGGATCACTCCTGGCCTCCTGGTGGGGTGCACCCTTGTGGAGTGTGGGGGGTCAAACCCTGGGAAACCTTGGGAGGCAGACACCCCACCCTTAAGCTTTTTGTTGTTTGATTTTTTAGAGCCGGTGAACACATAAAAAACTATGAATGTTTGATACATAGGACTTGAATAGTATCTGAACTGAATTTTCTTACCAAGTAACTTTGTAAGTATTTATTTTAAGTAAGTTCAGTCCTCAGTTACTAAAATATTTTGTCCTTTGTTACCTTTTCAGTTTGATTGGCTAAAGTACCTTCGTGAAACTGCACATTTTTCTTAGGACGGCTTTCTTTACATGCTCACACTGTTTGAAAACAGTCAGACGCTTCTTTTTTAGGCTTTGCGTCCTAGGGACTGATGGCGGCATTACACCTGGTAGAGCTTATGTTCTGCCTTGGCCACGGAGTCATATGCTTTATACTGGAGTACTAGGGAAAATGGGCTGCTAGGAAAAGCTAGTATGCTTTAAAGTCTGCATCCTTTTAAGAAAGTATGACAATTTGTGTGTGTTCCCACAATGTGCGTTTATAAAATCATTGGAATTTTATATTAGTACTAATAAAAGCTTTGAGGTCTCACTCTAAAAAACAGTTGCTTTTAATAGAATGCAAAGTAGGAAATAAAAGGAAAATGAGAATTCATTGTCAGATAATGTTGCAGCCAAAAAAAAAAAAAATGATCCTAACACATTCAGGGGTGAAAAAGCAACACATTTGTTTGCTGTATGTAAATTGCCAATAGTCCAAAGCCTTTCTTTACTCATTCTGTTACCTAATCTGATCCTAAATTTATGCAGCAATTTGTTTCAGAAAACCAGACAATTACAGTAGTGTGCCTGAAATTAAAGTTGAGAAATATCTTCTTAATACCATCTATCAGACTTATTTGGAGCTTCTGGCAGCAGTGAAATTACATATCTTTTTTTTTTAATTCTGTGTGCACTCTACATAAATTGTTATTCATAGCCAGATTAGACATGCCCAGTTACTTGGTATCCTGGAAAGATGGTACAAATTTCTGTATTAAATGGTAACATTGTGAAAATAGCCAATGGAGAAAAATATCAGTTTTCATCTGTACTTTCAATTTATATGTATATACGTAAATATGTGCGTTCATATATACACATGTGCACATATAAATATATATAGGAATATATAGACATGAATATGGAAGGTTAATTAAAAACTGATATATATTCATATATTACTTTTATTTCTACTCATAAGCTTGATGAAATGGGGGAGAAATAGTTACACTGGCAATCTGTTTCATATTTCATTGCCTACCAACATCCCCTGAACCCAGTTTTCAACCACAGGCCAAGGGGTGGCTCCAGTCCACAGGTGTAGAAAGGTTGAAAACGTGGGTCTAGTGACTTGGTTATAAGTGAGAGTGTGCAGAACTATTATGCAGGATAAGTTCTAGTTCACAGGTGAAAAAAGGGTTGGGCAACGCTGCCCCAACAGAACAGACAGAACTTATGTAATGATGCTGAGGCTAGGTGCTTTCCAGGAAGAGAATGAGTCCAAGTAGCGATGTCGCAAATGTGAGGAATCAAGTCTTAGCAGAGACTCCTGCTGGAATGAGCTAGGCGACAGTGATCCATCCTGTTGTATCACTTGATTACTCGAATCCCGTTATTCATCGATTTGCTCCAGCGGGCGCCAGTAACATTTCCATTGGACCCTATCACGTGCCAATGTAGCCCAATGGCATCTGGTTGATTCAGGAATATGAAGAGCCTCAAACCGTTCCTTCAGGGTCTTGACAAGGAAGTCTGACCATCTTGTAGGTGGGCGGCCACGTGATCTTTGACATCCCGCGGGATCCAGTCGGTAGCGGCTCTAGTCCAGCGGTTATCTCCAAATCGCATTACATGTCCAGCCCATCTGATTTTCGATGCCTTGGCAAACAAGACAGCATCGAATTCTGGAATAGCGATGGAGGTCGAACTCGGATTCCTTCTCTTAACTTGGGTGAGGCATGATATTCCAAGCATAGCTCTTTCGATTCCTCTCTGGGAGATCCGAATAGAATAGCATTCTCATCCTGCTTTTGTAGGGCCCAGGTCTCTGAGGCGTATGTTAATGCAGGGAGAATGGTGGAGTCAAAGAGATGTGCGGGAGCCGCCCCCACCCCTGTTGTGTTGTATGGTTCAGGTTAATTCTAAAATACTCTCTTGAGGGTCAGAAAGAGTAAATGTGGATGGCGCTTGCCTTGAGTGCAGCCATCCTGTTTATTCCCCAGCTCCCCACATGTTCCCGGAGCTCTGCTGAGAGTCATCTCTGAGCACAGAGCCAGCCAGTCGTAAGCTCTGTCCATGCCGGCTGTGACCCCCAAATTAAAATATTCTGCTTATTGAAAACCACTGCAGTACATGTAGGCCTGGTACTCCTAGCTCTTTAATTCTTTTGTTGCTTGCTCTCTGCTATAGAGAAGTCCTGGGAAGCATATTTTCTCCCCTGCCACCACCATTCTGCAAATATATGTTGGAGTAGGCATCAAGCAGTGTTTCTGCACAGATATGACTTGGCACTCTCTGGCTCAATTATGCAAACTACCTTACTACTGATACATCCCAAGCAAATGATTAATTTTCCTCAGCCTCAGTTTGATTTTGACCAAGTATAATTGCTGTTATTGGCAACATAATTCAATATGAGGCAATTCTGTTTATCAAGATTATGGACAGAAAAATATTAAGGGCAGAAGAAAGATCGGGTAACAATATTATATATTAATACATTCAATACTGTTTGTTCAGGCCATGTGAAAATGTCTATAAAATGGCAGTTCACTGTGGTTCACTGTAACATGTTAAAATGTGGACTATAAGATACATGATACTTGTTTAGGGTTGGTGGAGTGTTTGGGGCCACACTAGCCTATGCTCAGGGCTTTCTCCTGACACTGTTCAGGATAGCTCCGGGATTGAACTGTAGTAAGCGCTGTGCAAGATTAGCACCTTAAGCCCAGAACTATCTCTCTGGCCCAAATTCTTAGAATAACTCCCTGCACCATTATGCTATACACTGCTATACACTTTGTGAAATACTATTGTAGATTCTTAGGCAGAAATTCACACTCGTGCAGTTTTCTCAGAGAAGTCTAAGAAGGCCGCCACATCATGGGATCTGGATGAAGTGATAAAATATGTTGTACTAGGTTTAGAAGCTATTTTGTGGTTTTTAATCTGAATTGGTTTTGCTTTGTTTCCCAGTATTCTCGACCCCAATAAAAAATTAGATGTGTAGTTTTAGGGGAGAAGGTCTCTGACTCTCCTGTTTTTAATTATCTGAAGACGGAAGCAGAGGACTGGTGCAACTTCTGGAGCAGTTCCGAGGATTTGGGAATCCTAACGCTTTGTGTGCTTCCGTAGCCCTGCTTGCCTAAGACAAAGGAATGCAGATCGCATCCTAAAGGTGAGAGCTAGAAGGAATACAAACTGTGTGAAGACAGAGCGGGGCCCTTTGAGTCTCCGGCTCAAAGGGGGGCCTCAGTGCTGAAGTGCTGAGTTAATAAACTTTCCTTTATCTGTTTCTGAAAAGTCTGTTTTGAGCGACGGCTTAACATTTGCTCTGGTCACAAGTATATGAAACTTAGAGTTGTCTGATTTGTTTTCGTTACTCTTATCCAAGAGGATTTAATCATGATAGTTTAGTATTCTTTCAAACTCTAGTGTTCTCAAAGTTTAGTCAAACTAAACACTAAACTTTCTGAACTGGACGTGCAGGTCCAGACTTCATAGTGTGGAGAAAGCAGCATTTCTCCTTGCAAAATTCACTGTGTCAAAGTCGCATTTCCGGCTTAGGGAAGCGACCAGTGGTACAGTGCAAGTCTCTCTGAGGCCAGGCCCTGGCTTTGATCTCTGACATCTGAAAAACAAAACATAAAGCAACTCCCCACTTTCTTCTCTCCAGCCCCTCCCATGCCCTACCATATACACACTCACAAGAAAACGAAGTTGTTATCTCTGTAGCATAAGAATAGACCAGGTCTCTTGCACAGCTCTGCTTACATTGTGATAATACTTGAGATATTTTATTGTAACTGTATTGATCCTCCTTCGTAGAGTAAAATGTTCTGCCACAGGGCCAGCTATCACACACTTGTCTCTGCTTCTAGTACACAAAGTGTATTTAAAAGACAGTGACATTGAACCTGTTTCCATGCTTCTTGATGATAGAACCTGGGGGATTCTCTTTATGGAGTAACAACTTGTATTTTAGGAATTTTTTTTTTTGGGCGGTGTGTGTGTGTGTGTGTGTGTGTGGGGGGGTTCACACTGGGTATGCTCAGGGGTTGCTCCTGGCTCTGTACTCAGGATTTACTCCTGTCAGTGCTTAGGGACCATATGGGATGCTGGGGATTGAACCGGGTGAGCCACGTGCAAGGCAACGCCCTCCCCACTATGCTATTGCACGTCCCAGGAGTAACAGCTTTTAGATTAGTGGCACATTCAGTGGTATTTTTTTAAAACTTTAATGATGTGAATTTATTTCTCAGGGCATCAAAAACCTGGTATGGCATAAATTTCTGCATTAATGTTCTGAAAAGAGTGGGTTAAAGATGAGTAAAAAATGGTTTGATTTTTTGGGGGGCAACTAGTTTTAAAAATACTCTTGGAATTAAAGTATTGGATAACAAAATTAATCTTTTTTTTCAGTATAACAAAATTTGCTTAAAAATTCAAATATCACATGACAGCAAAATGCAGCTCCGACTTAGTTTTGTTTGGGGCTTATACGGGCACTTATCAGGACTTACACCTGACTCTGTGCTTAGTGTCACTTAATGGTATTGTTCTTGGGACTGTATGCAGGGCTGGGGGTTAAGCCCCCTGGGCTGCTTGCAAGGCAGGTGTCTCATCTTCTGTATTATCTCTTTATACATCCCACCCTTGAATAGTTTTGTTTAAAAAAATTCTTAGAATTTTTTTTTATTATACTCACCGTGATATATACAATTACAAAGATGTTCATGTTTGGGTTTCAGTCATACAGTGTTCCAGCTCCCGTCCCTCCACCAGTGCCTGTTTCCCACCACAGTGTCCCGATTCCCTCCCGCATCCCCAGTCTGTCTCTATGGCAGGTACTTTGCCTCTTCTGTCTGTCTGTCTGTCTGTCTGTCTGTCTGTCTGTCTGTCTGTCTGTCTGTCTGTCTCTCTCTACGTCTCTTACATATTGTGGCTTTCAATATATACATTTTAGAGGTTATCATGTATATCCTTTTGCCTATATTCAATGCTCAGTTCTGGGCTGGTATTCTATGTTCATAGCAGCACTATTCATAATAGCCAGAATCTGGAAACAACCAGAGTGCCAAGAACAGACAACTGGATAAAGAAACCGTGCTACATTTATACAATGGAATACTATGCAGCTGTTAGGAAAAACATAGTTATGAAATTTGCCTATAAATGAATGGACACGGAGAGGATCATGCTGAGTGAAATTACCCAGGGGAAAAAACAGATATAGAATGACAGCATTTATTTGTGGGATATTGAAAAATATGGTTTGATACCAATATCCAAAGCCAGGTGAAACATCGACAGGAGGTCTTGTCAGTAGGTGGAATCTACACACAGTGTGTGGGAGTCAACGATTAGGTAAGACAGAGAAGGAGAGCGGTATGCTAATAATTCTGGAATGTTTTTAAGAATAAGAAGTCTAGGCTTTTTAAAGGTTGATTTCTATATTGGTTTTCAGATAAGATTGTATACATGCTGCCTATCCATAAAGGTTCTGCTTAGAATAATAATTGACATATGTATGATAAGATTTCTAAGCAATTTAATACCAAAGGATAAAAAATGACAGTATTCTAGGGGATACTTGTTTTCACTTTCAGATTTTTCTCTGCTTTATAAAATAGCTTCAGAATAAAGAAGCCACAAATTAGATTTACTTTCAAACATTTACAAAAAAATAATGGTACAAACCTATAAGTTGCTTTGAGTTACTGGTAGGGTAGAGTATATAATCTCCTGTTATTTTTCTTTTTATTAGCATCTTAGGATGTGAGATTGATGAGGATTTATAAATAGGAGGGCCACAGAACCTTCATTTTATTTACTCAATAAGTGTTTTGTGTTTATTATGAATCACTTGATGCTAAAAAATACAGCCCTTAAATGCAATATGAGGCACCACGTCTTCTACACATATGTATCTGTATATAAAAATACATATTGGCACTAAGTAAAGTTGGTGGTATTATAGAGGTGAGGGGTCAATCCTATTGGGTAGGGGTGGCTTAGGGAGAAGAGGGCAAGAACGCAGAGAATGCGCCCGGGAACTGAATCTTGAACACTGAGAAATAAAAGCTGGAGGCGACAGGACAGCAGCAGTGCACTTGCCTTGCATGCAGCTGACCCAGGTTTGATTCCTGGCACCTCATATGGTCCCAGAGCCCCACCCGGCAATATCCTGAGAGCAGAATCAAAGAGCTGGAGAGGTAGGAGGGGAAAGGGAAAGGAAAGAAGATGAGGAATAAGTCTGAGAGAACCGGAATATTAAGGCAGCTCAGTGAGTCTGCTTGAAGCCAGCTTGCCTGTATGGTGGGATGGATAAGGAAGAGACTATAGGCGTGATGTTATGATAAGGGGAAGAGAGCGAGGATGCCACTGCAGAGCCACGAGGAATTAAGGTCAGGAGAAAGAGTTTTTGGGACTGATTATATATTTTTTTACTTTTTTAAATTTTTTTATTATACCACTGTGAGATATACAGTTATAAAAGTGTTCATATTTGGGTTTCAGTCATACAGCGCTCCAGCACCCATCCCTCCTCCAGTGCCATTTCCCTCCACCAATGTCCCCGATTCCCTCCCCCTCCCCTAGCCTGCTTCTATGTTAGGTTCTTTATCTCTCTCTCTCTCTCTCTCTCTCTCTCTCTCTCTCTCTCTCTCTCCCTCCCTTCTATTTACATTGTGGCTTGCAATACGTACAGTTAGAGGTTATCATGTATATCCTTTTGCCTACTTTCAATGCTCAGTTCTACGCTGGTATCATTTACAATAATTATTAGTACACTGTTCCTTTCTCTGTATTACCTCATCTCTCACTCCACATTTGCAGTAGGTTCTACCCACTGACAAGACCTCCTGATCTGGAACTGATTATTGATAGCTGTTCCTCTACCAGAGTTTGCTCTCTGGATTAGTGGCATCTTTAGTTTCATATTTTGGAAATAGTGTTATTAAATCAAAATGTAATTAATGGTATAAACAAAATACATCTATATGCTCAACTAAAAGCTAAACAATTTCTGAACTTTCAAATAAACTGAAAAAACTCAAGCAGAGTTCAGGATATCAAATTGTCAAAAAAAAAGATGAAAATAACAATTTTTATTCTGTCAGTGGCTACAAAGATTATGCATTGTTATATGCCACCAATATATAAAATACCATGAAGTGTGATTTGAGTTTTATCTGGTCTTTCATTCCATTTGTCATTTCACATTTTGAAATTTATTATAATGATTATATGAAGAAAATATGCTTGAACTTTTTTTGGGGGGTCACACCGGTGATGATTAGGGGTTACTCCTGGATCTGCACTCAGGAATTACTCCTGGCAGTGCTCTGTAGACCATATGGGATACCGCAGATCAAACTTGGTTCGGCGCATGAAAGGCAACCGCCCTCCTTGCTGGACTATCGCTCCGGCCCCTGCTTGAACATTTAAAGTAATTTAGTTATACTAAAAGTTAAAATAGTAGTAATGGTAATTTTAGGGGAGGAGGAAATTATAAACTTATGCCAGTGCTTTTTTAAACGATGACACACAATTTCTAAAGAAATAAACATAAAAGTGAACTAAGGAAAAAAAATCAGAGTAGCCTCTTAACTTTTATATTTTTATGTTTAAAAGTGATCTTTCTGAAAAGTATACCCCAGTCCAAGAAAACCTTATTACTGGTACTTTTGGGAGAATATGCAATTTTACTAGGAAATAGATAAAAGTATGAACTGTTTTTATGAGACCAGCATTAATTTATTGGCAAATCTGAAAAAACATAAAAACGAAAACTGCAGGTTGACCTCATTACCTGCAATTGCTGCGACTCACAGTCAATCAGCAACATTTATTAGTTTCACTTGTATCACTTGTCTTCCCATTGTTCATCGATATTAAAATGAGCATACAACCCTGCAAAGTTGGATTTGTTTCAGGAATGCCGAGTTGTTAAACATCAGCGTCACACAAACATAATATGTTGTACAGTCACTCCTCTCAGAACCTGGAAAGATGGTTGTGGATTAAAGCGAGTGCTGGGACCGGAGAGATAGTACAATGGATAAGGTGCTTCCTTGTGGGCCCTGAGCACAGTCAGGAGTAAACCCTGAGAAAGCTGTGTGTGGTCCAAAAAATAAACAAAAGTGATCATAATGCCACTCTCCTACTCCTAGTCTCTCTTTATCTTTTGTAATCAGGTCTTTGTCCTCATTTACCAGTGGGGAACTGGTTTTTGACCAAGTTACCAGTGGAGCTGCAAGCAAATGTGAGATTTGGCCATGCATCGTTCTTTCCGTAGTGATTATTGTACTTTTAGTAAATTTGTCCACTTAGCTTATGGGATATGAAGCATTTCTGTCTCACTCGCCATGCTTTCTCCAGTCAGATGCCTATTGCACAATACCAAGAGATGCCAGTGTAAGCTCCGACGGCGTCTCCTGGTGCTCTTGGGCCCCACTAGCTTGTCGGTTGGCTCACACTGCTCTGACCGTTACTGCAGGACTGCTACAGAGCTTAGGTCTTGATGCTTTCTTGTTTTATAGATCTGCTTGAAGCTGGCCCAAAGAAATTAGGAGTTGGATTCCTATTAGGAACCAGAAAACCTTACTAGTCTGGAATGGTTAAAAAATGTCATAGCGAGCCCCGGCTCTTCCTCCCAGCTAAGAGGATGGAACCCTTAATCACAGCTCTTTATTTGCAGTCACAGCAGAGGGACGGCCTCAAGGGACCAGTCCCCGAGTGAGTTTACTGATCACCATGGCACCCACAAGCCTGTAACTCACCTTTCCTAAAAATGGGCTTCCTTCTTCTTTTTCTATTGAAAACAAAATTAGCCCTTCCGGTCCACCAGGCAGGGAAGTGTTGTTTTTGAGGGCATGTGTCTGCCCCTTTCTAAACTGCCTGTGTTGTTTCCAAGTAAACTTTTCTCTCAACTCTTCACTGTGCTTGTTTGATTCAGTCTTGATCAGCAGTGGAATGAAATCTTCGTGGCTATAAGTTGGTGAAGCCAGTTAGGAGTGGAGTCTGCTGGCGAGCCAGCCGTGGGCTACAAATCTTAATCCACTTGGCCAACAGGGGCTCTCTTTGTCCTCTTTGCCTGTCCCTCGAGGTGTTGCAGCTGTGGCTGCCATGCCTGGCTGTGTTGGCAAGTGGCAGACAGGGAGACAGGCTTGTCTACACCCAGGGCTCTGCCCGTGGGCCCCTGGATGGTTGACGGTCTGACATAGAAAAAGATTGGGTCCCCTGGGATGAATCCGAGCCACGGCAGAGCCTGGCAAGGTACCCGTGGTGTATTCGATATGCCAAAAACAGTAACAATGGTGGACATCATTCCCAACAGATGGAGACGTTACTGGCGCCCGCTTGAGCAAACTGATGAACAATGGGAAGACAAATGATAAGTGACTCTCTCTTTCTAATTGCAGCTGATGAGTCAGAAAATGGGTTTGGAGTAATTTGATCAACCATGTGTTTGTGGCCCCTTCCTTTTTTTGTGGATAGGAAAAGTCACCTTAAGGTGCACACCCTAGAAACTTCCTTCACTTCTCTTGAGTCCTATTTCCCTGTGGATTACAGGCATGTCTCTGAGCACTCTGTGGAATTGGAAATAGCTTGGGACTTTTCCTGGATCTGAGAATTGATTCACCTATCTGTGTGGCCACCTCAATTAGTTATTTCCTGGGCAAAGTGTACTGGGAAGGAAAAATTCTTAAGATACCAACTTGAGAGAACTATAAAAAAAGTTGAAGCTAGATTAGAATCTGAAGTGAAAACCACTATGTTGGGACTTGGTTTAAACCACTAGCAAACAGAGCATTGTTTGGATCTTTGTTGGCTATCAGAGCAATGTGGAATCTAGCAATGTTAGAGACCTAGGTCTCGCTTAGCTAGAAAAAGATTAATTCTGCCCACCCAATGCCTCATTCTCCTCTTACGCCCCATCCCGTGCCTTTTGAAGTGGCTAGGTGGATATCTTATTCATGTGTTGTCTGCACTATGTCTTAGGTACTGTTTGCCTCTTAGCTAATGTGTTTTGGTATCTCAGTCCTGTCTTAATAAGGAAAGCCAAAAGTGACAAATATCCATAGTTCAGATAGTTCTAGACTCCAAGAGATCCAAGGCTTAGCTAAAGCTGTTAATATGTTGGTTCCCTCCTTCTGTTATATCTAGCAGTGAGTGAATTTTTGAGTCTGCTCGATAAATTAAAAAAAAATATTTACTGTTTAGTCACAATTAATTAGATTAAACAGTTTATGAGACCTAAACTGTTTATGGCCCAAGTAGAGCAACAATAACAATAAATTATTATACTATCTGGTTCAGAGTGCTTATGGTCTGAGATATTTTTTGCGAATTAAAACTGATTGGAAATCTAGTGGTATAGTTTGAAATATGTAGGTCTTTGGAGTCATGAAACTGGATGTACATTTCTTATTTTACCCAGGTTCTATCCCTGGCACCCCATATAGCCCCAGAGCCACCAGGGAGCCAATTCCTGAGTGCGAGCCAAGAGTAAGCCCAGAGTACTGTGGAATGTGGCCCAGAAACAAAAAAACAAAAAAAAAAAAAAAAAAAAAAGAAAAAGTACTCTACCCACTCTATTATTGCTTTGGCCCTTAGATTTAAGGTAACTGAGTTTTATTTGCAATGTTGAAGTCTTTGATGCTTTGCTTAAATGGGTAACTGAGTATGTGTTTTAAATCTTTCAATAGTTGTGAGACAAAACTTTGCAGAAATAAAAATTCTAAGGAAAAAATTCTCGATTAATTAAGAGGAAAATAAATATGGAAGGTATTTGGAGAGCTAAGCCATCCCATAACAATCACATTCTTTCCTTAGAGAGTGAAATTTGAATCAGGTCTATTTGGCATTTAAAGTTTTGTAGAAGCATTGTCACATAATAAGAAATGTGAAGCCTTGTTAACTTATATATGAATAATAATGTGAATAATAATTTCTAAAATTATTTGAAAATCCTGATGACTGGCATTTCTGATTAATTCTAGATATTTTAAGAAATGAAATTGTCACAAAATGGAGCAAACTTTCTTTTCAGTTGTGTTATAAGATCTTTAATTTTGGGCGTTTTTGTTTTGATTAGGGCCATACCTAGCACTGCTCAGTGCTTTATTCCTGGCTCTGCTCTCAGGGGTCTCTCCTAGTGGTCTCAAGGATCATACAGGTTGCCGGGAATTGAGCCCAGGTCGGCCACTTGCAGCAAACACAACCTGCTGTCCCATCTCTCCAGCCCCTTAAATTTGAGCATTCTAACAACTTTTGCCATCCATAGTATTGTTCTAATGCCTTAATTCGGGAGAAATTAGTGGGAGACAAAGGTCTTTGACAGATGCTCCAGTCAACTGAACTGAAATCATGGAACTGGAGATAAAGGTACTGATAAAATAGTATAAGATAGTAATAGATAAAATAGTGTGATTCTGGAAAAACTGGTCAGTTAAACATTTCAGAAAATAGCATTCTTTTTAGGGACTGATTAGACTATTGAGAATGAATTTTGATGTATACAAACTCGATAGAATTGTATTCCATCATAACTAAAATCTTTGCTTTTCTTTCTTCTTGATACCTTCTTCATAGTTTTAATTCTTCATGGCATACCTTGTTTGCAAAAACACAGGAAGACAGACAATGTTTTATCTTTGTAATAGTAATTTGGTAATTTGGTACTGGTTATAATTCTGAAATGTCTGAATTTACTGCACTGGAATTTAGGACCTCCACAAAAGAGGAACAATTTAATGCCTTGTTTAAAGTGTTTTGATCATTCTAGACAAGAACTGAGTGTTGAAAGGAAGTAAAGGTAAAGAGATATGATATGATATAATTTCCTTCAGTACCTGTATTGCAAACTATAATTCCTAAAAGGAGAGAGAGAGAGAGAGGGAGGGAGAGGGAGGGAGGAGAGGGAGAGACAGTAAAGAGATAGAGAGAGGAGGGAGAGAGGGAGAGAGGAGAGGGGAGAGAGGGAGGAGAGGAGGAGAGACAGTAAAGAGAGATAGAGAGGAGAGAGTTGGGGGGGAGAGAGACTCGAGTGAACAGCTTGTAGATGACGGACAACAGGCAGATGGGGCGTGCGCCAATGTCATGGATGTCTTCCTTCTTGAACAGTAGGAACTCTCCTGCTGGTTTTCCATTGGGGGGGCACCTTGCCTTCAAGAGCATAGAAGAAATAGCTAAAAGAACAAACACCCTTCGGCCGGGCATCTCTTCAACTCCACCGTTCTTCCTGCATTAACATATACCTCAGAGACTTGGGCCCTACGAAAGCAGGATGAGAATGCTATTTCGGTCTCCCAAAGAGGAATCGAAAGAGCTATGCTTGGGAATATCACACCTCACTCCAAGTGAGAGAGAGGAATCCGGAGTTCACACCTCTGTTGACGATCCAGAGTCAGGGATGCTATCTCGTTTGCCAATGCGTTGATAATCAGATGGGCTAGACATATAAATTGGAGATGACCGCTGGACCATTACTGACTGGATCCCATGGGACCTCAAAGATCGCATGGCTGCCCACCTACAAGATGGTCAGACTTCTTCATCAAGACCCTGAGACGAATGGTTTGAGGCTCTTTTTATTCCTGGAGCAAGCGGGATGCCATTGGGCTACACTGGCACGTGACAGGGGCAAATAGAAACACATTACTGGCACCTGCTCCAAATCAAGCGAATAATGGGATGTCAAGTGATCAAGTGAAGAAGTATGCAGACTTCAGAAAATAAGTCTTTAATAACCACTGTGATATGCTGTTAGAAAAGATAGTCTTAAAACATTTGTGGGAGGTCGGGGTGATAGTCCAGCGGGTAGGGCATTTGCCTTGCAGCAGCTGACCCGGTTCGGTCCCGGCATCCCAAATGGTCTCCCGAGCACCGCCAGGGAGTAATTCCTGAGTGCAGAGCCAGGGGATACCCCTGAGCATCGCTGGGTGTGACCCAAAACAAAAAAAAAAAAAAAAAAATTGTGGGGCGGGTGATAGTCCCTGCGGGTAGGGTGTTTGCCTTTCACGTGGCCAGCCAAGTTCGATCTCTGGCATCCCATATGGTCCTCAAGCACCACCAGGAGTAATATTCCTGAGTGCAGAGCCAGGAGTAACTCCTGAGCATCACGGGGGTGTGATCAAAAACAAAAAAAAAAATGTTAAATAGTGGGAATTTAAAAAAATTTATTTAATTTGTTAAGTAGTGGGCTTTTTTTTTTTTTGGTTAGGAATCATAGATAATAAGTTCAAGTTTCATGAGTAGGTGTTGAAAAAAGTATTAATATTGAAAACGGTATTATTTTCTTATGGCTGAATAGTGCTCCATTGTATATGGATGCATATGATATATGTATTAGGTGTGTCTCTATATATGTAGTGTGTATATATACATATATATTACCTCTTCTATATATATTACATATATAGCATGTATGTATATATTGCATCTTCTATAGTCTCTCATATGACATATTTCTATTGGTTCTGAGTTATTGTGACTGAGGCTGGAATAACCATCGGAGTGACTTTTCACTTTGAGTTCTCTTATTTTATTTCCTGTGGTAGATACATACCCAGGATTGGGATCTCAGGGCATATAGTAGCTCTGTTTTGAGTTTTTCATTGTTGCTGTGCTATTTTGCATTTGTACCAACAGTGTAGAAAAGTTTCCTTCTCTTATCCTTGTCAGCATTGTTTTTCTCTAAAAGCATATATATGGGTCACATGTGGCTGTGCTCGGGATACTCTTGGATCTGCATTCAGGAATTACTCTTGCTCATGGGACCATATGGGATGCCCAGATTGAACTTGGGTTGACTATATGGAAAGCACGTGCCCTACCCACTGTATTATCATTCTGGCTCCATACAAGGAGGTATATTTTACTTTATATAGAAGTTAGCAAGACAAGTAAGTAGTTAAGTAGGTGTTTTCCTTTGTTACAATATCAGGTTTGTTTATAATATGATGAAAATGCTGTCAAGAATGTTTATTGTTTTAAGACTATCTTTTCCAACAGCATATTGCAGTGGTTATTAAAGACATATCTTCTGAAGTGTGCATACTACATGGGGATAATTTTCATGTTAATTTGTTAAATAGTGAGAATTTTTTTTTTTTGTTTTATTAAGGAATCATAGATAACAAGCTCAAGAGTTCAAGTTTCAACTTGTGGTTCTTTTCTTTGTTTTGTTGGTAGGTTTTCTATTTGTGGTCCTAATTATTATAAGAACTACTTAAAAGTATACACCCAGAACTATGTCTAGTGCTAATTTTATAGTTGTTATCTTACTTAATGCTTATAACAATGATTTTACATATAATGTTCTATCCTATTCAGATAAGCGCTATTATTATCTGAATTATACCAGGAGTAAACTGTAGTTCCTAATGATCAATTTACTAAAAGCTTATAGATAGCGGAATTGAAGACTTACTTGGTTTATACTGGGACCTACTTCAGTCTAGGTTTCCATCTTAACCTCTGCGATCTGTCTCTTAAGAATTTTCTGGTGTATAATAGCACATGCCTGCAACAATAAAGAACTCTCAAACTAGTGATTACAAAGCAGGAGGCTGCTGATATCTTGAGTATCTAATTTTTTGACAATATTAAATATAAAGAAAGATTTCTACGGCCCTAATAATTAAAATTTCAAGTGTTGATTTTTTGTGTGTGTGTGACTAAAAAATTCCTGATGCATGAAAAGGCACTGAATTGTTGAGTTCTGACTATAATTGGATTTATCTTAAGCACAAATAATAGCTTTGGTCGTCCTTTCTACTAAATCACCAGGAATTTCTCAAGATTAAATTGTTCAACTGGACTTGGAAAGACCACTCTGCCGGCATTCTCACACAACCACTTGCTCTGTGCTTATTCAGAAAATGAAGTTTATTGGTTGTATTACATTGTGATTTCTCAGTTATCATTCATGAGTGGTTAATAAATTAATGAAGCTTAGTGTCTAAGACATGTATGTTTCCTTAAAATAAATATTCCTTCTTGTCATTTGAGATACAGGTGCGGAAATTTTAGAAATAAAATATCAACATTTTCATGTTGATCTAAGTTTCGAGCTAAAATGAAAATGGAAAGAAGTCATATAAATGATATGTAGGAAAACAGTCTAGCTTAACTGTATTTTTAGATATGTGCTTAATTCTTTTTTCACTAAACATATTCAACTTTATTGATAAAACATTTTAATGGAATGCTAAGTATGTCAAATATACCATTAAGATAAACTATAATCTTAACTGCATGTACATTTAATAGGACTTTTTGAAATATAACCGTATTTATTGTATGTAAAAGCAATTTGATGAAGCAAATGGAGGTGTATTCCCTTCCAGTTTTGCAAGTTAGATATAAACAAATGCCTACAATGCAATAAAAGAAACTCCGTGTCAACAAATTAGCAATGTTAACCCGATAATCACAAGTTGCGTGACCATGTCAAAATCAGCAGAGCTTTCTTTTCTTGTTTTAGTAACAGAATACTTCAGAAAGACTGACAGTAATCAGAAATATTGAAGTATTTAATTTTTTAAAGGAAGCTCTGAACTTCCTTTAAAAAGTCCCTCTAAACCTGCAAATCAGTTTAATTTGTAGGAGATTAGGCTTACTCTTTTTTTGACCTGTTAAAGTGGAAACACAGCTATGAGGCTTTTTCTTCTTTTTTTTTCCCAACCCAAACCTTTCATTCTGCCTCATACGTACAGGGAGGAAATGAGGTAAACTTAAGGGGAAAGCAAGCCTGTATCTCCCCACCCTTTGGTAATTGGTGCCTGATAGTTGAAAGACCAAGGAACTGAGTTTAGTTACTGCCCACAGCAGGAAATAGAGGCCGGAGGAGTTTACTCCAAATGAAATTTCGGAGCTTGGTACTGTTAATTTTGAGATATCTCAGAGCTGATAATCTGAGGGAAGCTGTCCCTTTGAAGCTCGGAGGAAATGATAAATAATAAGAGCAATAAACAAAAGTTGACGAGAATTGGAAACCCACCTACGCACACACCTTGGACAAGAATTTCACAAGTGATAAATTTTCCACAAATGACAATTTTTCTTGAGCAAAGTGTATTGAAAGTTAATAACACCGAATGTAGTTCCCTCTGTATATGAGCTCAGGCTACCATAATCAAATACTAGGCCAGGTGATAGAACAATGAACATTTTTTCTCTCTTAGTTCTGAAGACTAGACATATAACAACACAGTGCTTTCAAGTTCCTTTTCCACTGGGTTCTCCGTGTGTGTGTGTGTGTGTGTGTGTGTGTGTATCTGTCTTGCCCTCCACGCTCCCATTCCTTTCCCAGAATACCTAAAGTTTGGCGTATATAATTATTTCATTTTTTTCCCTTTCCTCCCCACAATCCCTAGTATTTTCTCTATACTTTGTATTCTGCATTTTTCTCCTTCTCTTTGTGATTCTTACTAAAATTTAGGAAATTGGCAGTGTTTAATTCCTTTTTGCACTATAGAAATGTCTCAGATATAAGTTCTTTTATTCATTTCAGTTTGGGGCCATACCCAGTGGAGTTCAGGGATTACTCTTGATTATATGCTCAGGGAACCATATAAAGTACTAGAGATAAAAGCTGTGTAGTTCACGTGCAAAGCCATCACCTTAAGCCATGTACTATTCCTCTATCCCTGTGCGTTCTTTAAGAGTTAGGCACAGATTTTGCCAGTGTGATGATTTTTTGGGAGACAGTTTTGGGTCATATCCAGTGATGCCCAGGACTTATCCCTGGCTCTGTACTCAGCGGTTCACCACTGGCAGGGCTGGGGTTCCTATGGGGATGCCAGGCAAACATCCTACCCATTATACTATCACTCCAGCCACAAAGAATAAAGGAACAAATATTAAAAAAAAACCTTTGATTTGAAATCTGTCTGTGTAGTTATTTGATGCTTAACTCTGTTTTGAATAATAAATTTAAGCTTTGGTAAGTAATATGCAAAATAATTATCTAATCCATTTTATAATTGTGATGAAAAGTCATATGACAAGTAGAACCTATAATGCACCTCATTCTAGCAAAAAATTTTTTAAAAGTCAGGTTTTGACATTCCCATAAAAGGTAAGTGAGAGTACTTATCAGTATGATTGATCAGGAAATAGTTAAACCCAGAAGAACAAATTAAATAAAACTGTAGAAAAACTCTTGAACAGAAGTGCTGATTTCACTTCTTATATAATCATCCTTGATTGCTAGTAATTTGTAGAGATTAAAAGGAAAAGGGGAAATATTGTTATTATACTTTCCTCCTTGTTCCCACATTGTTGAAGCTCACTAAAAGCCCCGAACCTACTGCTCAACTGCTCCAGAGATCAAATCCTTCCTTTCCTGAGCTCTTACTGGGTTTCCCCGAACGCTAGTCTTACTGAAATTTTCCCTTTCGTGAGCTCTCTGTCCTGTTCTGGACTTTTAGTTATCGATGCCCCCACCCCAGCCCCAGAATAATTCATTCTCCTACAACAAAGATCTCATTCCTTACTGTAAGTTTCCTTATAATTTTGTCCAGTTAATGAACTAGTAGCTTAGAAGGTACATCCACTTGTCCATATTGCATCACTATTTATTGAATACCCTTTCTCTGGACATTGATATAGTTATGGAAATACAGTGAGTTCCCCACGTGCGGGCTACACCATTGCTCTATAGGCCAGACGTTGCACTTAAAAAGCTCATCCATCGTCTAGCAAGGATTACAGATAAATATAAGTTGCAATTTTTATGCAGTTCACCACATGGCTCAGGAGAAGCAATTGAAGGTGCTCAGTGAGGGTAATAAATGAGAATGCGGGAGAAAGTACCAAGAGGAGGTGACATGCAGATCATGTCTTCAAAAGATGAGTAGGAGTTTTCAAGGATAAGAGGTGGAACACCCAGAGAGAACAGAGAGTAAGGCGCTTACCTTGCATGCAGCAACCCAGGTTTGATCCTAGGCATCCCATAGTGGCCCCCGGCACTGCAGGATTGATTTCCCAGCATGTAAAACCAGGAGTAACCCTGAGCATCACAGATGTGCCCCCACCCCCAAAAAAGATTAGCTAGTCTCCAAACAGGCTACTGCTTATACTAAGAGTTGTAAAAATGGTTATACATCTCTATTTCAATTACTTATATTATGTTTAACTTTATGCACTGCAGCAATAAGTATCTCTCTGGTAAATTTTTGCTGCTTAATCTATAGGAAGATTGGAATCAGTAGCATATTTATTCAGTCTACTACATTGATTGGTCTTTAAAAGGTAAAAGTTCACTCTGAAAATTTTAGTGAAGCTACATTTCATCCAAATGTTTTTATGACATTGTCTTCTTGACCATCTGCAAAACCAAATATAAATTGTGTTCAAATGACTGTGGCGTGGTTTTAAAGGTATGTCTTTATTTTTCTAGCTCTTCCTGTAATCTGCCCAGGAAGAGGCCGTTAGGGAAGCTCATTCTCCTCTGATGTGACTGTTCTTTTAGGTCAGTGTTCAATAGCTGTGGGAGGACAGTTTAGCTTCCCCACTTCCTTCTTGTGCTGGTCTAATAAAAAGAGAAACTGCTGCACTCATAAATAAATCAAAATGTATCAGTTCTTTCACCCAGGGCTGAAGAGAGTGCACTGAGATTAAGGTGCTATCTTGTATCTGGCTGACATTGGTTTGATCCTTGGCACCACGTATGGTCCCCGAACACCAGAAAGAGTAATCCCTGAGAATTGTGTAACAAGAAACAATTCTCCCACCAGGGCTGAGATAACTTTGAATTAAATATACATGTTAGTACCAATAGACTCTTTTACTCTGATATTTATATTTTTTTGTGACTGGCTCAGAGAAGTTATAGGTAAACACAGGAGCACAATTTTTTCCCTGTTGGGCATGATGGGCAGGACAGCACAAGATCCATGTCTGAATAAGAGCGATGGGAAGTGGAATGGGCCGTGTTTGCCCAAGTGACAAACACAGCCAGGAACTATCTTCGAGGTTACTGGCCTCTGGTTAATGAGGTTCCTAAGTAGGACTTTCTGTCCCATTGGAATTAGCTTCCTTTTTATAGCTGTACTTTAGGAAATTTGAAGAAGATAGAGGAATGATTGAGAAGCTTGAGACGTTTTTATATTTTAGGATATAATATTGTCAAATAGAAGTATGTCCCTACGCCACAACTTTTAGCATAGTCTCAGCAGGCTGACAGTGCAAGCGAACTATTTGGGAACCAAAATTGCATCCAGAGTGGTCAGGAGACTGTTAAGTCAGCAGGTATTGGGCCAGACTTGAGAGCATCAAAAGAAGAAATAAATTTTGAGGCAAGGGAAAGTACATCACTTCTTTGAAGATGCTTGGGAAATAATGACCATATGCTGTTTCAGACATGTTGCTCCACTTAAGTGAATACTCATTAAAAGTTGGATAAACAAAGTCAATCGAGAAATTACAGCCTAAGGAATTTTATTCTAAATGTACTTGAAGTATAAGTTAAATATTTTGTGTAGGAGGATATTCACTGCAGTTCTATTTATAATTATGGAAGTAATACAAATAATCCTAGTATATAGATGGCTATAAATCACACACTAATATGGCACAGTGTACACTAGAGTATCAAGCAGAATTAAAGAGAATGATAGCTACGTCAAATTTACTATCAACATTTTCATTACTCACAGTTTTATTATTTCATTATTTTTATTATTAGAAAGGTTAGAACTGCTATAGATTCTATTTATGTTAAAATAAAATATGCTTTTATAGTCATAGAAAATATATATATATATAATAAGAAAAATAGAGCTCCCAAATTTGTGTTTTAAAGTTTTTATTTGGGGCTCACAGTTAGTGATAGGAGTTCCAGCTGGCCCTCCCAACTCAGTGCTAGTGGGGGGGGCGGCACTGATTTGGAGGACCATGAGGTAGTGGGGGTGTACTCAGCCCTCTCACATACAGAACAACTGCTTGGTCCGTTTTGCTGCCTCTGCAGGCCTGGATGTGCCATTGTTGATAGTAATTGCACTTAAAGTATGTGTGGAGTCCATGGACATGTCGTTTATACAAATTTATATATATATATATATATATATATATATATAGAGAGAGAGAGAGAGAGAGAGAGCAAAGGTGCCTGCCATAGAAACAGACGGGGGAGGGAGGGAATCAGAGGACCTTGGTGGTGGGAAATGGGCGCTGGTGGACGGATGGGGATGGATGCTATATCTCACTGTGTTATAATAAAATTAAAAAAAATTAAATGTAGGCATTACTTAAAAATTTTTTTAACTTCCTAAGCAGTGCATAAGGGGCTTAGAGTCCTCAGTGGTAACTCTGCCTACTGAGAAATGCACTACTTTGATGACAACAATCTGAAAAGAGTGGTAAAATAATGCTAAAACAATAAAAGCATAAGATATAAATTCCATCAAATAAACATATTCTGTTAACTTTTTTTCTTGGAAAAAATTCTTTTTCTCTTCTAGAAATCACGGAGTGATGAATATTTCTCCTATAACCTGGCTTATTCCTGATCTGTCTTTTAAAGCTTTCTTTTCTGCCCTTTTCTAAAAGTACACTTGGACCTCTTCTCTTCTCGTCATAAGATACACTTGTTGTTCCGCTCCTTTGTTTTCTTCCTTTCTACTCTGACTCATTTCTGTTTCAGCAGAAACTCTTTTTGAGTTCAGATCAATGCATCTAATTCTTCAACATTCTTTAGATCACAAGCAACAAATGATCACAGTAAAACTCTGTCTCAAGCGGTCCTATCTTCAATTTTTTTCTCAGAAATACCATTAAAGATGACCAGGAGGACACCTGTTGTCCTGTAATTTAGGTTTGTTCTTTGCTGTAGTAAAGAGACTTCTCACAGGGACTATGGAAAGTGTTACTGTGAGAGTGCTAGGAGGCTTTGATATAGAAACAGCTTTTATGTAAGATGGGTTGACTCAAATTGAATGCATATTCATTAGGAAATTTTATAATTGGGTATCTTAATACTTATTCAATTACCTTATTATTACTTTTAACTAAGGAAGAGAATGGAGGCGAAAGCAAATGTTATAATTGGTATAGAAGCAGCAATCACTTGATTGCTGAAGAAAAAAATTTTTTGTTTGGGGGGCCATGCCCAGAGCTTTCCAGGGATTATTCCTGGCTCTGAGCTCAGGTATTACTCCTGGTGGGCTTGCGGGACCATATGGTGACCGGGGATAGGAACTTGGTCAGCTCTGTGCCAATCAAACATCTTACTTGGTGTGTTCTAGCACTGGCTTCTGCTTCTGCCCTCAGTGATCACTATTGGTGGTGCTTGGGGACCATATGTGTCTGGTGCTTCTGGACTCGGACTTAGATCAGCCACATGCAAGGCAGCTTTACATCCATGTGTTGTCTCTCTAACCCGGACAAGGAAAGCTTTTTCTTTTCTTTTTTATAGTATACAAGGTCTTCTTAGTTCATTATTAAGCCATGATTATAAGCCTTACTTTTGTCTTATGTAATCACGATCTCAGGATATACCTAGGATTGATGTTCTGTGCAATCACATTGAGGAACACCGTAGTAGCTACTTTGCAGCAGTGAAGAGTTTGCTCTTTTTTTCTCTCACTACCCTAGCTTTGAGTAGTCAAACCAGAAACCTGGTTCAAATCCCTTTTAACCATCCTTAAATCCCTTTTAAGCATTTTTTTCCAACATGTTCAGTAAACACTCCTTTTTGATAATTACTAAATAATTCTAAATCTATCAACTTCTCCCTACTCCTATAATACCATCTCTCAGCTTCTTATTCAGTTAAATTTTTGGCTTTTTTCCCCGTATCTCTCTTGGGAGTCTATCTTGTTGATTTTTGTGGATTTCTTGAATGTTATTTATACCTCTTTAAATAGAGTACTCCTTTAAAACAGTTGTTTTCAATCTTGCCTACCGGTTAGTATTATCTCAGGAGGATTAAGAAGCTACTACACTTTTCCAAAGAGAAAGAACTGTATCCATGTTTTATCACTTGTGTTTTGCTTACCTCTCTCTTGTAAGTAAATGAAGTCTCATCAAATAAGCAAATGTCAAGTACAATGCTGGGAGGGGGTCATGAAAAGATGCAAAGATGAGAAATAAGGAGAATCCGTGAAGGTGAGCTTTGGGGAGTGTGAGTTGGTGATGTGCATATCTTTATGATCAAACACTCGGGGCAAAATAGCCTAAGCCCAATTGGATGGTTTTCAGAGTGACAAATGTAGTAGGTATAATATCTGGTCTCTTTTTCTCTCCCCTGCAGTTCCTGAAGTTGCTTCAAGCCATTATGTATGAAATCTTGCTCTTTATAGAAGTCTGTTTCACCACACTGGGTTATTCTATTGAAGTGACTTTTGGAGGACACTAAAAGATGGGGGCTGGTGACTAGAAGACAATAATCTTCATAAAGGAGTTAAATCTGATGCCACTAAATATAATGGAGCATGGAGGAAGTCTAGGGGTGGTTAAAAATAGTGTTAGAGATATATGCCAATATGCTGAGCGTTAAAATGGAAGATTCTCTCCATGATCTGGAGAGCATCTGAGAGAGAGAGATGTCTGTCATTAGGTGCAAGGAAGCTTTGTTACCCTTTCCCCATTCCTGGCATGCTTCCACGCTCTTTTGGAAGTACAGCATTTCCTCGATTTTACTTTATTAAAACACCACTTTTTGAATTACAAAGTTATTCATAGTCCCATTTAAATATAGGGTGTTTCCCTTCACCAATCTCTTGCCACCTGTGTCAACTTCCACTCCATCAATGTTCCCCAGGATTCCCCGAGCCAAGTCTCTGTCCCCTAACATCTTGATAATTTTTAAGTTTGGGTATTAAAGTTTGGGTGCGCATATTTTTACTATTGGGCTTTTACAGCAAACTGTTCAAATCGGTAGAAAATTGAGTTCTGTGACAATGGCACTCAAGGAGGTGGTTGTTGGAACTCGCATTTATAGCCTTCAACTTTTGCGGATGACAACTGGAAGTTACAGCCGACTTATGAGTGGGTGTTGATCAACCTTAAGGTGCTGCATCTTAACCTGTGGCATCCTGGTGCTTTCTGTAGGTAGTTAGTGTTAGAGGGGTTGAGCTCCATGAAAGTCCAACATTGCTTAGTGTGATTCTTCTCCATCCCGGGGCCTTCCTTTCTCCCATTTTCCCTCGCATCCCAACACATTTTAGAATTTGTGTCACAAATATATTATGGAGAGAAAGCTATATGCAACAAGGCATCAGATTGTTCATGCCGGGCTGAATATTGGGACTGAAGAAAGTCACCTCTCAGAATTGTTCCATGGATGGGAGCCACATGGGACCAGAGAGATAATACAGCAAGTCAGGTGCTTGCTTTGCATCACTGCTGAGCAGGGTTTGATCCCAGGTAATGTATTTGGTCTCTGAATTCTGCTTGGATAAGCTCTGAGTACTGTGGTGCTGGTCCTCCCCTTCCCAGAAAAAAAGAGGGAGAGGAGCTGGCTGTCTGAAGCCCACTGAATTAAAACTAAGTCATTCTGATTAACTAACATCTGAAATGTTGTATAAATTTTAACATCAAATCAGGTGATATTTTTTTTTTTTGTTCATTTTTTTTTTTTTGGTTCACGAAGAGATGCTCAGGTGTTCCTCCTGGCTCTCCCTAAGAATTACTCTTCTAACAATACTCAGGGCACCATTTGGGATGACAGGGGATAGAACCTGGGTCAGCAGCCTACAAGGCAAGTTTATAACCCACTGTACTATTGCTCTGGCCCAATTCACATAATTTGGAGAGACTTCTCAATTCTGCAGCTGGTTTCCTGACATCTCTCCTATGGTTTTTTTTTTTGGTCACACCTGACAATGCTCAGGGGGTTACTCCTGACTCTGCACTCAGGAATTACTCCTAGCGGTGCTCAGGGGACCATAAGGATGCTGGGGATCAGACAGGTTTGACCACATGCGAAGCAAATGCCCTATCCAATGTCCTGTCCCTCACTTCCCTATGTCTTAGTAAGTGCTGCCCAGGGTCTCTAGTTAAGGAAAAAGTGATTGACTCTCCTCCATTGGAACAACTGTCTATCTACAGGTAATTATTTCTTTGTTTAAGGGGGATCATGAGGGACTGGGTCTATGATGCTATTCTGGACCTGAAACACCCAGTGGTGATCAGGGTCTCAGGGCAGCTCCCAGTAAAACCAGAATTTGAACCTCTGTTGTTGCCTCTCTGCAGGCAGCTAAGCATGTACTCGCTTTCCCTGCCTTTGCAAGAGTATTTGCGTAGATCTTCAATTCTGGGTCCGAGCCTTATGCAGCATCGCTACAGCACCGTGTATTCATACACTTAGGCTGTGCATAGGCCTTCCTCAACATAATGTAATTATATAGGTGATGCAGTGAGACCTTTTTCCTTCAAGTGCCAGTTTTCTCTCTGCGTTCAGAGCTTCCCAGGTCTTCTGCTATTTGTGTGTCTGTTTCTCCATAGGATTATTTTCTTCTCCCAGTGACACTTACCACTCCTCTGAGTCAAGACCTGTCGGGGAGCCTGCGGGGTCCCCGACAGTGTCAAGACAGAGGTTCTCTCTTTTACCTCCGAGGGGCAGGAGAACAGATGAAAACTCATGGAGTCAGTGCAGTTCCAAAGGATTTTAATAGTACAAAAGCTCTTCCACAGCACTCCAATATAATGAACAAACTCTAGCTCTGTTCCGAACTTAGACCCATACAAGGAGCCCAAGTCTCCACCAAAGAGAGAGAAATCTCACCCGAGCTGAGTCCTACCAGAAGATGGAGCTAAAGGCCAAGCAAGGCCAAAAGCTAAAAGCCAAAAACCAAAAGCCGCAGGAGCCAAGCTGAAGGCTGAGACAAAGGGAAAGGTGAAATGGCCTCAAGTCAGCCCATATATACGCAAAAATGAAATCAATGTCGGGAGGGGCATGTCAACAAGAACTCCTAAACAGAATGTAGTGCCACACCTTATTGCAGGTATAAATAAAGGTTATGCCAAAGGACTAAGGAGATTATCTCTTATGTAAAACACTGGAGAGAGAGAGGGCTGATGTAAAGTAATACATCTTAACTTCATGAGCTTCATGTAATCTAGATGGTACCCACAAAAGGTCCCTTCTTATTATTATCTGCACCAGGGGTGACTCATCTTGTTCTCGATGTGTACTGAAGGGTCACACTCGCCTCTTAGAGCAAACTAGTATGATCCTTCCTATAGTCTTCCTATAGATCTCAACGTAGCCAGGTGGTAGTCTCCTGGTAAATTCTAACTGTTCAAGCTGGGTGCAGTGGGTATAAAGAGGAGCTGTGCCCAATCTAGAAAACATAAGTACTTACTAGATGTATAGGGAGTTATCGAGAAATCAAGGAGACTTCTGTGTTCTCCACACCCTCTAACGGTCTTTGCATAGAAGAAGTCTCATTAGAATGAACCTTGAGCTTAAGTAGATTAAGTTAGGAGTGAGCAAAACAACAAAACTCCCAGAATAGCTAAAACCTGTCCTCCA
>JAJIBD010022251.1:0-18355 GCA_021461705.1 Cryptotis parvus | reverse complement strand
AAACCAAACACCTGGAAACTAAACAGCTCACTGCTGAACAACAAATGGGTCATAGAAGAAATCAAACAGGAAATCAAAAGATTCTTAGAAACAAATGACAATGAAGATACCAACTATCAGAACTTGTGGGACACAGCAAAAAGCTGTATTAAGAGGAAAGTTCATAGCTCTGCAAGCATTCATCAGAAAAGAAGAAAGGGCCCATATAAATAACCTGACCTCACAGCTGAAAATATTAGAAAAAGAGCAACAAGGGAAGCCCAGCCCAGGCAGAAGGAAGGAAATAGTGGAAACTTAGGGAGGAAATCAACGACCTGGAAACCAAAAAAACAATCCGAAGATTAATGAAACCAAGAGCTGGTTTTTTGAAAAATTAAACAAGATCGACAAGCCACTGGCAAGACTTATAAGGACAGGGAAGAGAGAACCCAAATAAACAGAATCAGAAATGAAAATGGTGACATCACAACAGAAAAAACAGAAATACAAAAGATCATCAGAGGTTATTTTGAGAACCTGTATGCCACAAAACATGAGAACCTAGAAGAAATGGATAAATTCCTGAAGTCCTATAACCTCCCACGATTGAAACAAGAAGACCTCCAATACCTAAATAAGCCTATCACCATCGGGAAATTGAAACAGTAATTAAAAGTCTGCCCAAACACAAAAGCCCAGGTCCAGATGGGTTCACTGGCGAATTCTACCAAACCTTTAAGGAGGACCTACTGCCAGTCCTGTTCAAGCTCTTCCAGGAAATAGAAGAAACAGAAACACTCCCAAACAGCTTCTACGAGGCGCATATCACCCTGATACCCAAAGCAGGGAGAGACAATACAAAGAAGGAAAATTACAGACCAATCTCCTTGATGAACACAGATGCTAAGATCTTCAACAAAATACTAGCAAACAGAATCCAAAGACTCATCAAAAAGATCATACATCATGACCAAGTAGGATTCATCCGGGAATGCAAGGATGGTTCAACATTCGCAAATCAATCAACATAATACATCACATCAATAAGAGAAAAAATAAAAACCATATGGTCCTATCGATAGATGCAGAAAAAAGCATTTGACAAGATCCAGCACCCATTCATGATTAAAACCCTCCAGAAAATGGGAATTGAAGGGAAGCTTCCTCAAGATAGTCAAAGTCATCTACCAAAAGCCCACAGCGAGTATCATTCTCAATGGGGAAAAATTGAAAGCCTTCCCCTTAAGATCAGGAACACGACAAGGTTGCCCTCTCTCACCTCTTTTATTCAATATAGTACTGGAGGTACTCGCCATAGCAATCAGAGAAGAAAAAGGACATTAAGGGCACCCAGATAGGCAAGGAAGAAATCAAGCTATCATTATTTGCAGATGACATGATATTATATCTAGAGAACCCTAAACTCTCGACCAAAAAACTCTTAGAAACAATAGATAGGTATAGTAGAGTGGCAGGGGTACAAAATCAATACCCAAAAGTCGGTGGCTTTCCTATACACAAATAACGAAAGAAGAAGAAAGGGATATTAAGAAATTGATTCCATTCACAATTGTGCCACAGAAAATCAAATACCTAGGAATCAGCTTAACCAAGTGTGTAAAGGATCTATACAAAGAGAACTACAAGACACTGCTTCAAGAAATAAAAGAGGACACGAGGAAATGGAAACACACTCCCTGCTCATGGATGGGGAGAATTAACATTGTTAAGATGGTAATACTCCCTAGAGCGTTGTACAGATTCAATGCGGTTCCTATAAGGATTCCCATGACATTCTTTAAAGAAATTGACCAAACACTTCTGAAATTCATATGGAATAATAAGCCCCCCCGGATAGCTAAAGCGATCCTTGGGAAGAAGAAAGATGGGAGGCATCACCTTTCCCAACCTCAAACTGTACTACAAAGCAGCAGTAATTAAAACAGCGTGGTACTGGAATAAAAACAGACCGGTGGACCTATGGAATAGAGTTGAGTATCCTGACACCCACCCTCAAAGACATGATCAGTTAATCTTTGATAAAGGTGCAAAGAGTCCAAACTGGAGTAAGGGAAAGCCTCTTCAACAAGTGGTGCTGGGAAAACTGGACAGCTACATGTAAAAAAAATGAATTTGGACCTGTGTCTAACACCTTGCACAAAAAAATCAGTTCAAAATGGATTAAAGATCTCAATGTCAGACCTGAATCCATAAAGTATGTTGAAGAAAATATAGGAAAAACCCTCCACGACATCGATGCTAAAGACATCTTCAAAGGTGAAGCACCATTAGCAAAGCAACTAGAAGAAAATATAAATATATGGGACTACATGAAACTGAAGGAGCTTCTGCACCTCGAAAAGAAACAGTGACCAAGATAGAAAGACAGTCGACGGGAATGGGAAAGAATATTCACCCAATACCCATCTGATAAGGGGTTAATATCCAGGATATATCAGGCACTGGTACAGCTATATAAAAAAAAAAACAGCCAACCCCATTAGAAAATGGGGAGAGGAGATGAACAGAAACTTTGACAAGGAAGAAATCCGAATGGCCAAAAGGCATATGAAAAAATGCTCATCATCACTAATCATCAGAGAGATGCAAATCAAAACAACAATGAGATATCACCTCACACCACAGAGAATGGCCCATATCCAAAAGGGTAAAAGCAACAAGTGCTGGCGTGGATGTGGGGAAAAGGGGACTCTCATACACTGTTGGTGGGAATGTCGACTTGTACAACCTTTTTGGAAAACAATATGGACATTCCTCCAAAGACTAGAAATTGAGCTCCCTTTGACCCAGCCATACCGCTCCTGGGAATATACCCTGGAAAGCCAAAACGCACAGCGGAAACACAATCCGCACTTTTATTTTCATAGCAGCACTGTTCACAATAGCCAAAACCTGGAAACAACCAGTATGCCCGAGAACTGATGACTGGATAAAGAAACTGTGGTACATCTACACAATGGAATACTATGCAGCTGTCAGGAAAAAATGAAGTTATGAAATTTTGCTATAAATGGATGGATATGGAAAGAATCATGTTGAGTGAAATTAGTCAGAAGGAAAGGGAGAGAGACATAGAATGACTGCATTTATTTGCATGGCATAAATATACTAGGTGATCTTACCAAAAGTGGAAATTACCACAAGCGGGTGGGAGTCAGAGGTTGGTTTAGATAGAGAAAGGAACATGAGTGAATAAATGTCTAAAGTTCTGATGCTAACATAGAACTGAGCATTAAGGACAGACAAAAAATGCAAATGATGGCTTCTAAGTGTACGTGAGTGCAACCCACAATGTGTGGGAGAAGGAGGAGAGAGAGAGGGAGAGGGAGAGGAGATAAAAGAACCTGCCATTTAGGCGGGATGTGGGGGGGGGGGAATTGGGGACATTGGTGGTGGGAAATGGGCACTGGTGGAGGGCGGGGTTCTGGAACACTGTGTGACCGAAACCCCCAAGTGTGAACTACGTTGTAATTGTATATCTCACGGTGGTATAATAAAATGTTTAAAAAAAAAAAAAAAAAAAAAAAAAAAAAAAAAAAATATCAGCTGCAGATGAACAGAAGTGTTGAATACCCACGGAGACAAATACTTAGGTCTGCTTTCTGGAAGCGGCTTTGCCAGTGACCTATGTTTTATTACTCCTTAGTCCCTTCCACTCTTTTAACCAGGGATAGGTTTGATAATTCGAATACTTGAGATACCTGTTCTAGGAGATCTCTGGGTCACATAAGTGTTCTTTAGTGGACAGATTTTCCCGTGGCTTTAGAGGGGATGTAAATATCAGAGGTGGTGCTTCACATTTTTCATCTGCAGGTCCTGAGTAGAGGTAGGTATAGACAGTCAATTTTCCGCTCTACTCAGATTCCCCGCCAACCCTCCCTCCCCCGATTATCTGAAGGGATCAGTATCTCCAAGCACATTTCTGCCCATTAGGGAACAACCATTAAAATCCAGCAGGAAGAAAGCTAGTTATCTAAGTCTCGACCATCCAAAAGCAACTGCTATGAACATTTTAGTTTAAATTCTTTAGAGTGAATATTATTTATAACTTGACATCCTTTACATAGTATTATAGTATGGCATTTTCTCCATTCTATTTAAAGCTATTTTGAAAAATTACTGAAAACCAATTCATCATCTTTATAATTTTCTAAAAGGAAAATATGGGTGATGAGAAAATATATGGTCAATGAAGGCAGATTAACACCCGTCATCATATTGATGAATTGTTAGAATATGTAGTTCCCTTGGTGACTACTTTTTGGTGATTTCTTTCATAAAATAATATATTTTATAATTCTTGGAGAGTATGACTGCATTAGATTAATTTCTTGGGTACTCAATTGGGAGCCTAAACAATAACAACCAAAGTGATACTGTTTCATTCCAAATCCATATATTTATCTTCTCATTAAAAGAATAATTAAGGGGAGGACAGGAAGAACTTTTATGATCATATGACATCTGAGTGTAGCAGACCAAGAATGGAACTATAGATGTATTTCAAAAATTTAGAAATTTCATCTAAGAGAAGGAGAGAGAGAGAGAGAGAGTGAGTGAGAGAGAGAGATATATAAGAGGCAAAAGTGCCTGCCATAGAGGCAGGCTGGGAGAGTGGGGGGAGGGAACCAGGGACATTGGTGGTAGGAAATGGGAACTGGTGGAGGGATATAGGTGCCAGAACGCTGTATGACTAAAACCCAAACATGAACATCTGTGTAATTGTATATCTCATGGTGGTTAATTTAAAAAATTTTTAAAGAAGAAATAACCCAGCTGTCCAACAACACATAGATGTAGAACCAAGTTGTAGTATATATACATAGTGGAATATTATGCAGCTATAAGGTATGATAAAGTCACACAGATGAGTAGGTGGAGGAAGAACAAACACTGGGTGTTCTCACTCATCTATGGAATATAGATAGAGCAAATGAGAAGATAGACAGAACAATATTAATATAAGCCTCTGGCCTTATATTACAAAATTTATTAACAAACTGTAGGGATTTGTGAAGATAGTACTGTGGGTATGGTGTTTACATTGTACATGGATGCCAGGGGTTAGGATCCCTGGCACCCTGTATGGTCCCATGAGCTCCACCAGGAGTGATCCCTGAGTTCAAATCCAGGAGTAAGCCCTGAGCAATTCCAGGTATAGCCCCAAAACAAACAAAAAACTGTGAGGTGAAGAGTAGATCAGAGATAAAATAAGGACAATAGTGGGGGCTAATGGACATTTTGTTGGTGGTGGTTTACAGTAACTTTGATTCAATGCTACAAATATTTTTCTAACAATATTAGTTCATCTATAATAGTTTTTAAAAACTCAGATGTTTTGATTTTAGAATTATGATGTAAAGCATCATATATATATGTATTTATTTCATTACTGGTTTTGGAATACTCGAATATGCATCGGACAGCTTGCCAGGCTCTGCCATGCGGGTGGTATACTCTCAGTAGCTTGCCAGGCTCTCTGAGAGGGGTGGGTAGAATATTCATGGAAATTTGCAGATAAATTGCGTGGCCGTGCGCAACGGGAGAGCTGGTATCTGCTCTGCCTGGTGTATCTGTGTCTGTGATTCAAGCATTCCTGGGCTTGAAATACTCTCCTCTGAAGGGTGGGTATCTGTAGGCTGGGCCTCTGACAAGCTGGGCTGGAGATTGGCTTAATCTCTTGGGTGGAGATCTGACGAGCTGTGGAGTGTGGATGAACTAGTTCCAGAGGCCCCATTCACTCTCAACGGAACAAACATCTCTGAATGCAGCAGTTATGTGTACCTAGGTCGAGAAGTCAACATGATGAATGACCTCAAACCTGAGCTGCACAGGAGGAAGAGAGGGGCAAGGAATGCCTTCAAGAGCATCGAAGAAATAGCTAAAAAGGACAAAGAACATCCGGCTTTGGGCACATCTCTTTGACTCCACCATTCTCCCTGCATTAACATACGCCTCAGAGTCCTGGGCCCTACAAAAGCAGGATGAAAACGCTATTTGGGTCTCCCAAAGAGGAATCAAAGAGCTATGCTTGGAATATCACGCCTCACTCAAGTGAGAAAAGGAATCGGAGTTCCGACCTCCATTAACAATCCAGGGTCAGGGGATGCTGTCTCGTTTGCCAAGGCATTGAAAATCAGATGGGCTGGACATATAATGTGATTTGGAGACCACCAGTTCAGTAACGGTTGGACTAGAGCCATTACTGACTGGATCCCATGGTACATCAAAAGATCACGTGGCAAAAAAAAAAAAAAACAAAAAAAAATCACATGGCTGCCCACCTACAAAGTGGTCAGACTTCTTTGTGAAGACCCTGAACAAAAGATTTGAGGCTCTTCGTATTCCTGAAGCAACCAGATGCCATTGGGCTACACTGGCATGTGATAGGGTCAAATGGAAATGTTACTGGTGCCCACTCGAGCAAATCGATGAATAATGGGATGTCAAGTGATCAAGATATACATATATATAAAATTCCTAGCAGAGTGTAGGAAAGTCTATCATAAAATTATTTATTTTAATTAGTAAGCCCTTAGCACAAGAAAACAAAACAAAACAAAATGAAAAGATTTAACTGTCAAATGAGTTCAGATTATATTTCACTGTCAAAATGAGTTGTGGATAACTTTAGATTTTTGGATAAATTTTAGTTTTTGTAATTATATATAAGAGGTTTTCCTTCACCAAATATGTATCAATCTTCACATAATTGAAGGAGAACTTTGTGATTAAATGACAACTGTAATCATTTTTCTGGAACACATAGGTATACTGGTTTTGGCACTATAGTCAGCAGTGAAGGTGTGTGTCAAATGTGTTTAATATCAAAGCTATTTTCTGTGTTCTCTAAGATAGTAACGCATGATAACTTTAGAGGCTAAAGTGACAACAAATAAAAGTTAGTAATTGCTTGAAATAACAAAACTAATTATTAAGAGATCCTTACTTCATCTAGCCAATTTAAAAATATTATTACTTTTCTGGTTTGGAAGCCACACTGGTGATGCTCAGGGTTACTGCTGGCTCTGCACTAAGGAATTACTCCTCGTAGTGCTTGGGGGACCACATGAGATGCCGGGGATAGAACCTGGTTTATCTGTGTGCAACATAAGCATTTGAGCCATTGTGCTATCTCTCAGCCCCTCATCTAGCCATAGTAAAGAAGAAATAAAGTATTTCATTTTTAAGAAAAAATGTCGATATCTGGCCCAGAGATATGGTGCAGTGGTATGGTATGTGTCTTGTATGTCCTGGTTTTGATCACCGAAATGGCACAGAATAGAAATTTTTTTGTTCCTCAAAAGAAAAATTTTAGTTTACTATTTGGAAGTTTTAAGAAGTTTTTCAGTGTCAAATAATAGATGAATTTGAAATACTCCAATCATTAAAGAAAATAAATCATTGGGCAATTTGAATATTATAGCCAAAATAAAAGTATTGTGATAATGGAATCCATTCTATGATTTAAAAAATTGGGGGAGGGTGGGGCGGGCGATAGCCCAGCGGATAGGGCGTTTGCCTTGCGTGCCGGCCCATGCCGGCCTGGGTTTGATCCCCGGCATCTCATATGGTCCCCGAGCACTGCCAGGAGTAATTCCTGAATGCAGAGCCAGAAGTAACCCCTGAGCATTGCCGGGTGTGACCCAAAAAACAAACAAAAAAAAATTGGGGGAGGACTTTTATTGAGGTCTTACTTTTGGTTTCGTCTGGCTCTGTACTCAGGGATCATTCCCAGTGGAGCAGGAGTGACCATATGGAGTACCAGGGATTGAACAGGCTGGCCATGTCCTGCCCACTGTGCTGTCTCTATAGAATTTATGACTTAATTTTTTTAACTCTTCAAAATATTTACCTCTCAATATGCCTTTCATTTTTTTTTTTCTTTTTTGGGTCACACCAGCGATGCTCAGGGGTTACTCCTGGCTCTGCACTCAGGAATTACTCCTGGCGGTGCTCCGGGGACCATGTGGGATGCCGGGATCGAACCCAGGTCGGCCACATGCAAGGCAAACGCCCCCACTCGCTGTGCTATCGCTCCTGGCCCCTAAATCATGATACTTTAATAAATAATTATAAAAGCTCTGTAACTTCTGTTTTCCCCAAGTCCTTTCATGAAAGGTCATGGGAAAACTGTAGAAGGAAGTGCTCTGAGGGCGTCAAAAAGCCATCTCCAGCTTAGGGCGGCTATTGCTACTACCCGGTCTCCATCTTGCTTGCTGTTTTAGGGCAGTGTCTCTCTGAGCTTTTAGGGGAATGTTCGCAATGGATTTTTATCACAGAGACAGTGTGATGAAATCACTCAGGCTGTTTTGATGAGTTAATAGGAAGGGGCCCAGACACCGTTCAGTAGATCTCTCACTGAGAAAGTCAGACTGAAATGAATCACTTCATTTTAAATTTCTTCCCAAACACTAATTTCACTCCTGTCTGTTTTCACTACTCTTGAAAACACTTTACTTAAAGGACCTCATCGTTCCTTAAACACTTTTGCTTCCCTCTTGTCATGTCAACCAATGTTGTCATTTCCTTTTATTCTTTCTGATTAAGTGCATTCTTGTCTTTTGGCTAGTTCTTTCCTATACACCCGCTTCTAAAGTGTTCCTGTTCCGCAGAACTTTGTCATTTGTATTTTGCCTTCACACTGGGCACTTTTGCTGGACAGTCTTTCCTGCTTCAGTGATCTCAGCTGTATCATTATACGCAGGTGACTCTCCAAATGCAACTCTGCCTTGAGTTTGTACTGAGCATTATGTCTGCTTCTCCTTCTTCATAGGAATTTGACTTTCAGCTACCTTATAGCATCTACATTTGTCTATGTTGAGTCTCCTGAATATGAGCCTCGTCACGTGAATGACCTGTGTCTATCCACAAAATAAGGAAATTGTCTGTATCTTTCTCTACCCCGACAGATATCTCTCACTTTTAGTTGCTTTGAAAAGCAGTGCCATTATTGCTTGCCCAGTTGTTATATCAGGAAGCTGAACATCATTTTTTCCTGCAGCCTTCAAATTTTTTGTCTTTCTTACTGATTTCGTCTCCTAAATGTACTGAAATTGAGACCTTCCCTTCCATCTCTTGTTAGGTTATGTGGTCATCTGTCCCCGAGGTAATTATTGTAGACCTCTGACTCACACTAAAATAGTGAGTTGTACTTGGTCCTACCCAACTGTGGCCATGAAAGAATATGATCTTCAGTTTTAAAGAGAAGTGACACATTTGTATTTTAATGAAAAAAAATCTACCAATTTTAAGGTGTTTCTTGAATTTTGAAAACATTAACAATAGTGTTCAGAATAAATGAGATACAAATGAGATATTTCTACTAGCTAAATTACAAGATTCCCAGACTGGGTTGTCGGGAAGGGATTGGGAAGATGGAAATGAAGTAGCAGAGAAGAATGGCCGGATCCTGGGGGAGCAGTTTCCTAGAAACTAGGAAGGGAGTAATTTGGGTAGGGGCTCTCTTCCCAATATCTTGTAATTGGCTGGAATAATGAACTAAGTTGGGACTTGGCTAGAATAATGAACTAAGTTGGGACTAAGGCACAATGCTCTAGTGGTGACCAGAGCTCAAGTGGAACCTGCTGCAGCGCTCGGATACTGAGTATTGTGGCTTCGTCATTGTGTCCGATCCTCCTCACCGCCAAAGAGGAGAAACACTTCAAATGAGTTTTAGTGTCTTATTGTTTGAGAGCTCAGTACAGACTATTTAGAAAAATAAGATGTGATATTTTTTGCACTTTGAGTTTTGAAAAATTCATAGTCACATAACTCAGATACTTTGAATTTTGTGCCAGATTTGTTTAAATAATAACAACTTTAGTATTAATTTCAGCCAATATTTTTGTGAAGGAAGATCTGCTAAGGGACCATTAGGATAAAAGGATGCATTCCAAGCACATGCATTATATAGGAATTATTTTTTATCACTGTTTCTCTAAATTATTTAAATAAGCAGCTGGGTCATCGTATCTTAAGGGGGCTACACTTTACATTTTGCATCATTGCCAGTAACTGTGGCATTAACGGCAGTCTGTCCCGTCTTCCCAATGTCCATGAGCAAACTGTATCTTCTGGGTTACAAAGAGAATGCTGTTTTTCTTAAGATGGAATTTAGGAATGCAGAGTCACTTCCACTGAGTCACTATTGCTTCACATTTAACTTAGCAACAAATAAAGAGACTAAGAAGTTTTCAGCCACTTAGAATCTGGAGTCAAATTACTTTTTTCTCTGGTACTAAAGTAGAGCATGGGACTGGAACCTCAGAGACAAAAGTAAACACGTTTTATCTTTTAGCTTTAAAGATATCCAGGGAAATGTGATCTAGCAATTCCACTTCTTTGCACTTATCCCCAAAACACAAAAAGCATTAATTTGACAAGATATATGAAATAGGCACATCTGTGTTCGTTGCAGAGCTTAGGATAACAGGATATGGAAGCAGCCCAAATGTCCAATGACTGATGAATGTATAAAGGAATTGTGTGTGCGGGTCCATGCAGCATAGGCACACACACACACACACACACACACACACACTGTAATATTATATAGATGTAAGAAAATATGAAATAATGTGGTTTGCTGCAACATGGATGGGACTGAGGGATCGTGTTAAACAGAGGGTATAGAATATGTATATATAGAGAGAATATATAAAATAATGCAGAGGGTGAAGAACGAATACCAGCTGATCTCTTCACCTTTGGAACGTAGAAAAAATGAGATACTAGACAGTATTGAACGATGACAAGACTTTGGCATTGAATTACAATTATAATAAACTTCGGGGAGTAGAGGTGGAGGAATGAAGATGGGATGAGATGTAACACAGGGACAGGATTTGGGACGTGGCAAGTATGAAGGAGCTACTATGAAGGGCTATAATTATGTTTACGGCTATTATCAGATTTAGGCAGTCTTTTCTATGCTATAGTGAACAGAAGTTGGTTACATACAGGGAGGTGTTTTTGGTTTTCTTTTGTTTTTAGGGTTTGGGGGGGTCTTACCCAACAGTGCTCAGAAACTGAATGTAAAGCAAGTGCTTTAATTCCTATCCCTTCTCTCCAGCCCGTCTATAATGAGTTTAAAATCAGAGTGCATGAGGCTGGATGATGGTTCAGTAGGCTGGGGACATGCTCTGCATGCCGAGCACGGAACTGATCCTGGCACTGTGTATGGTCCCTCCGACACCCAAGGAGTAGCTCATACACACCATAAGGTGTAGACCCCCAAGAAAAACAAGCCAAAGCCAAATGCAGCTTTACTGCACACTTATAGATGTCCCTTAACATTTCAGCTCTGATTTTTCGTGAATTTCTGTAAGGGAATAGCAAGACTGTTATAGCAGATAAAAAATAGTAAATAGTTCATAAAATTGCTTAAGTCCTCCTCAGAAATACGGATTTTTTAGGGTAGTGTCACCTACCTGGACAAATATAGTTCTTCATTTTTTGGAGAGGTTCGGGTGGTTGGAAGTTTCGGTAGTTTGGTCTTTATTATCAGGTTTCTGTCGAATTAAAACATTAGTTAAGTTGCTTCAATTTTAAAACAAACAATAGTGACTTTCACTATAAAAGTTATAATATACAAACAGAAAATAATTATTTCAATCAAATTTGAACATTGTATTAACAATAATAGCTATACTGGAGTATAGTTTGTTGACAAAAAAGAACTGCAAAGAAGTATTAAATTTTACTAAGCAACAATAATAGGTAATTATTGATGCTGTAGGATTTTTCCTTCGGGAAAATAAGTACAAATATAAAATGAAATGTATGGAGATGGTTCAGAGGGGCGGCGTGCATGCTTGAAAGGGAGATTCCCCTTCAATCCCTGGTACTTCAAGTTGCCCCCCACACTAAGTGCCTCTCCCCTCCCCGATTAAAAAAAAGATGTCATGGGGAAAATCCTTTATTTTTGATGCATGGACAACACCTTTACATCAGAAATGTAAAATGTCATGTCTAAGTAGAATTGAAATGACACACATGCTAATTTAGCCACTGTCGTAACACAGTTCTTCAGTGGCGGGCAGCTCAAAGCTCCCTATTTTGATCCCAGGAGTGAATGTCATGTTCCCATTGAGCGTGACTGCTTTCTTCACTGAGTCGAGATCCTCACCAGTGCTCCTCTCTTTCTTTGATTCTCCCACCTTTATGGATCAAGAGTATTTAGAAACAGAGAATCTCAGATTTCCTTTTAGTGAGTCCCTAACTCAGTAGGCGAAGACTGAAAGATTGAGTGCCTGTGCAGGATCACGGAAGCAGACCTTGGACCAGAATCTTACCTCTTGTCTTCCATCTTTATGCCCTCCACCTCCTGCCACCACTTTCCCAACAAATGTAGTCAGAAAAAATGATCAAAACTGGAAAATTTTAAAAACATTTTATTATACCACCGTAGATATGCAGTTACAAAGATGTTCATGTTTGGGTTTTGGTCATACAGTGTTCTAGCACCCATCCCTCCACCAGTGCCCATTTCCCACCACCAATGTCCCCTAATCCCGCTCCCCTAGCCTGCCTCTGTGGCAGGTTATTTATCTCCTCTCTCTCTCTCTCTCTCTCTCTCTCTCTCTCTCTCTCTCCTTCCCTCCCTTTTCTTACATACTGTGGATTATAGTACATGCATTTAGAGGTTGTCATGTGTATCTTTTTGCCTGTATTAATGCTCAGTTCTAGGTTGGTATTAGCACTTTCGACAATTATTAGCACACTGTTCCCTTCTCTATCTTACCTAACCCCTGATTCCCACACGTTTGTGGTAATTTCCACCTTTGACAAGACCTCCTGATCCATGTTTTGCCTGACTTGGATATTGTATATGTACATATATATGTACATGTACATATTGTGTATGTACATATATATGTACATATATATTTATGTTATGCAAATAAATGCAGTCATTCTACATCTGTCTTTTTTCCTTCTGGCTAATTTCACTCAACATGATCCTCCCCATGTCCATCCATTTATAGGCAAATTTATTGACTTCATTTTCCCTAACAGCTGCATAGTATTCCATTGTGTAGATGTACCAAAGTTTCTTTTTCCAGTCATCAGTTCTCGGGCACTTTGGTTGTTTCCAGAGTCTGGTTATTATGAATAGTGCTTCTATGAAAATAAAAGCACAGATGGTGTTTCCTCTGTGTTTTTGGCTTCTGAGGATATATTCCTAGGAGTGGTATGAGCTGTGTCAAATGGGAGCTCAATTTATAGTTTTTGGAGGAATGCCCATGTTGTTTTCAATACTGGAACAAAAAGGCTGTACCAGTTGACATTCCCACCAACAGTGGATGAAAGTCCCCTTTTTCCCGCATCCATGATAGCACTTGTTGTTCTTGCTGTTTTGAATATGTGTCACTCTCTGTGGTGTGAGATGATATCTCATTGTTGTTTTGATTTGCATCTCACTGATGATTAGTGATGATGAGCATTTTTCATATGTCTTTTAGCCATTCGAATTTCTTCCTTGTCAAAGTTTCTGTTCATTTCTTCTCCCCCACTTTTTGGTGGGGTTGGCTGTTTTCTTCTTGCAAAGTTCTACCATTGCCTGATATATCCTGGATATTAACCCCTTATCAGATGGGTATTGGGTGAATATTTTTTTCCCATTCTATGGCCTGCCTTTGTATCTTAGTCACTGTTTCTTTTGAGGTGAAGAAGCTTTTAAGTTTCATGTAGTTTCATATGTTTATCTTTGCTTCTAGTTACTTTGTGAGTGGTGTTTCATCTTTGAAGATGCCTTTAGCTTCAATGTCATAGAGGGGTTTTCCTATATTTTCTTTGGCGTACTTTATGGATTCAGGTCTGATATTGAGATCTTTAATCCATTTTTTTCTTTTTTTTTTTTTTTTTTGGTCACACCTGGCAATGCTCAGGGGTTACTCCTGGCTCTGAACTCAGGAATTACTCCTGGCGGTGCTTGAGGGACCATATGGGATGCCGGGGATCGAACCTGGGTTGACATGGGTCGGCGCGCGTTCAAGGCAAACACCCTAACTGCTGGGCTATCGCTCCGGCCCCCTTTAATCCATATTGATCTGATTTTTTGTGCATGGTGTTAGACAGAGGTCCAAATTCATATATATATATATATTTTTTTTTTTTTTTTTCTTTTTGGGTAATGTCTGGCAATGCTCAGGGGTTACTCCTGGCTCTGCACTCAGGAAATACTCCTGGCGGTGCTCGGGGAGACCATATGGGATGCCGGGGATCGAACTCTGGCTGGCACAGGCTGGCCGCATTCAAGGCAAACACTCTCCCTGCTGGACTATCGCTCCGGCTCCCCAAATTCATATTTTTTACATGTAGCTGCCCAGTTTTCCCAGCACCACTTGTTGAAGAGGGTTTCCTTGCTCCATTTTGGACTCTTTGCACCTTTATTGAAGATTAAACGATCATGTGTTTGAGGATGAGTGTCAGGATACTCAACTCTATTCCATAGGTCCACAGGTCTGTTTTTATTCCAATACCATGCTGTTTTAATTACTACTGCTTTGTAGGACAGTTTCAAGTTGGGAAAGGTGATGCCTCCCATCTTCTTTTTCCCAAGGATTGCTTTAACTGTCCATGGGAGTTTATTATTTCATACGAATTTCAGGAGTGTTTGGTCAATTTCTTTGAAGAACGTCATGGGTATCCTCATAGGGACCGCATTGAATCTGTACAAAGCTCTAGGGAGTATTACCATTTTGACAATGTTGATTCTCCCCATCCATGAGCAGGGAATGTGTTTCCTATTTTCTCGTGTTCTCTTATTTCTTGAAGCAGTGTTATGTAAAACTGGAAATTTAACCTTGAAAGCCTCACCCAACTATTTAGCTTCTTTGAAAAAAATTTATGTATATTATACCATTATTTTAATCTTTAATAATAATATGGGTTACTTCATTGTATAGCCCTACTGTGGTCATATTTTTAAAGTTGTACAGAAAATAGTTTAGGTAGTAACCTAAACATGATCGGTGTTCAGGTAGCACTTAGCCAATAATATGACGATATGTGTTGCTAGATTTATTTGCTTTCTCTTTTTGCCTCTTGATCCTTATTTCCTAGCCACAAAAAGATTATCCTTCATTTTGAGTGAAATTATCCAGAAGGAGAGAGACAGATATAGAATGACTGCATTTATTTGCATGACATAAATATATATATGTACATATATGATACCAATATCCAAGGTCAAGTGAAACATGGATCAGGAGGTCTTGTCAAAGGTGGAAATTTATCACAAATGTGTGAGAGTTAGAGCCTATGTAAGACAGAAAATGGAACAATGTACTAACAATTGTCGAAAGTCCTAATACCAACCTAGAACTGAGCATTAAATACAGGCAAAAAGGGGGTCGGAGGCGATAGCCCAGTGGGTAGGGCATTTGCCTTGCACATGGCTGGTCCATGCCGGCCCGGGTTCGATCCCGGCATCCCATATGGTCCCCCGAGCACCGCCAGGAATAATTCCTGAGTGCAGATCCAGGAGAAACCCTGAGCATAGCCAGGTATGACCCAAAAGCAAAAAAAAAAAAAAATACAGGCAAAAAGATACACATGACAACCTTTTAATGTATGTACTGTAATCCACAATCTGGAAGGGAAGGAAAAGAGAAAGAGATAGAGAGAAAGGGAAAGAAATAAAGAACCTGCCATGGAGGCAGGCTAGGGGAGGGGGAGGGAACCAGGTACATTGGTGGTGGGAAATGGGCACTGGTGGAGGGGATGGGTGCTGGAACACTGTATGACCGAAACCCAAATATGAACATCTTATGAACATCTTTCTAATTGTATATCTCACAGTGGTATAATAAAATACTTAAAAAAAGATTAACCCTAGACATTAAAAAATTTCACTCTGTTGATATGATCTCTGGCCTCAGGGACCTGGGCACTACAAAGCAGGATGAGAATGCTATTAGGGTCTCCCAGAGAGGAATCGAAAGAGCTATGCTTGGAATATCACGCCTCACTCAAGTGAGAGAAGGAATCCGGAGTTCTGACCTCCATCGCTATTCCAGAACCAGGGACGCTGTCTTGTTTACCAAGGCATTGAAAATCAGATGGGCTGGACATGTAATGCGATTTGGAGGCGACCGCTGGACTAGAGCCATTACCGACTGGATCCCACGAGATGTCAAAAGATCACGTGGCTGCCCACCTACAAGATGGTCAGACTTCCTTGTCAAGACCCTGAAGGAACAGTTTGAAGCTCTTCATATTCCTGAATCAACCAGATGCCATTGGGCTACATTGGCACGTGATAGGGTCCAATGGAAATGTTACTGGTGCCCACTTGAGCAAATCGATGAATAACGGGTTCAAGTGATCAAGTGATGTTGATATGGTGTATTGCCATATCAATGCAAGAAAAAAAAAAGCCATATTAGCATATCAATAGCTGCAGAGAATTAATTTGCCAATATGCAGTAACCATTCATGATTAAAAATAATAAAATTGGGTCAAAGAAAATTTTCTCAATAAGTTTAGGACATATACCACAAACCACAGCTAATATACTCATTGAAAATAACTGAAAATCCTCTAATGCCAGGAAAAAGAATAGGTTGTCCACACTATTTTTAAGTATAGTTTTGGAAGGCTTTGACACACTAATGAGGCAAGAAAGGGAGATTTGAGGACACATCCAGATTGGAAAAGAAGTCATACTATCACTAGTTATTGATGTACTGATGATACTATACTTGGAAAACCTTGAAGACTCTACAAAAAAAAAGCCTTCTTAGAGAAAACAAACCAATATAGTAATGTGACAGGTCACAAAATCAGCACACACAAATCCATCTCATTCTTACATTGCAAACAATGAAATAGAAGACAGAAAAATTTGTAAAACCACCCTTCACAACTGTACCTCAAAAAAATTAAGTAGTTTTGGAATTAGCTTAACAAGAGGTTAGAGATTTGTAGAAGGAAAACTACATACCATTTATGAAAGAAATAAGATACAGAGTTGTTCAGCACTACCCCCGAGTGGGCCAGCCTTGCACTCACCCGAATAGAGCCCCAAACCTTCACATTCCACAAGTGTCACTATGCTCCTGGCTGGACTCTGCTGCTTGGATTAGCCAGAAACTGATCTGTTGAAAAATTCAGGTCTGCAGGTTTTGTGACTGAAATCTCCAAGCTTTTACGGTATCTGAGATGGGCTACTTCTGTTCCCATCTTCCTGTCCTTCTGGAAGCACCAGCTGCTACCCAGTTTAAAATTTAACTACAACTGTATTATCCTGTTAAAAATTTTGGACTTCCTGGAGTGACATCTCAAACTCTACAACAATAATACACCAGGAGTGGCACACCAGATTGGATGGGATATAATGTAGAAGGCAACCAGTTTCAGTGAACAAAATATAAACACAGAAGGCTTAACTTGCACCAACATCTTTTTTTTTTTTAAGTATTTTTATTATACCACCGTGAGATATACAAATAAAAAGATATACAATTAAAAGTTCATGTTTGGGTTTTGGTCATACAGTGTTCCAGCACCCGTCCCTCCACCAGTGCCCATCTCCCACCACCAACGTCCCCGGTTCCCTCCCCCTTCCCCAGCCCTCCTCCATGGCAGGTTCTTTATTTCTTTCCCTTTCTCTCTCTTTCTCTTTTCCTTCCCTTCAGACTATGGATTACAGAACATACATTAAAAGGTTGTCATGTGTATCCTTTTGCCTCTATTTAATGCTCAGTTCTAGGTTGGCATTAGTACCCTCGACAATTATTAGCACCCTGTTCCATTTTCTGTCTTACCTACCCTCTGACTCCCACACGTTTGTGATAATTTCCACCTTTGACAAGACCTCCTGATATATGTTTCACTTGACCTTGGATATTGGTATCATAATATGTACATATATATTTATGCCATGCAAATAAATGCAGTCATTCTGTATCTGTCTCTCTCCTTCTGGCTAATTTCAGCTCACCATAATCTTTTCCATGTCCATCCATTTATAGGCAAATTTTATAACTTCATTTTTCCTAACAGCTGCATAGTATTCCATTGTGTAGATGTACCAAAGCTTCTTTATCCAGTCATCGATTTTCGAGCACTCTGGTTGCTTCCAGATTCTGGCTATTGTGAATAATGCTGCTATGAACATAAAAGTAGGGATGGTGTTTCCGCTGTGTATTTTTGGTTTCCCAGAGTAGATTCCCAGGAGTGGTATGGCTGGGTCAAATGGGAGTTCAATTTCTAGTCTTTGGAGGAAAGTCCATATTGTTTTCCAGAAAGGCTGTAGCAGCGGCATTCCCACTAACAATGGATGAGTGTCCCCTTTTCCCCCACATCCCGCCAAGCACTTGTTGTTCTTGCTCTTTTGAATATGTG
>JAJIBD010022249.1:0-40659 GCA_021461705.1 Cryptotis parvus | reverse complement strand
ATTTTTTTTCTTTTTCTTTTTTTTTTTTTATTTTTACAATTACAAAGACATACAATTAAAAAAGTTCATATTTGGGTTTTGGTCATACAGTGTTCCAGCACCCATCCCGCCACCAGTGCCCATCTCCCACCACCAAAGTCCCCGGTTCCCCCCCCCATCCCCCAACCCTCCTCCATGGCAGGTTCTTTTTTTCTTTCCCTTTCTCTCTCTTTCTCTTTTCCTTTCCCTCCAGACTATGGATTATAAAACATACATTAAAGGGTTGTCATGATATCTTTTTTGCCTCTATTTAATGCTCAATTCTAGGGTTGGCATTAGTATCCTCGACAATTATTAGCACACTGTTCCATTTTCTGTCTTACCTAGCCTTAGACTCCCAGACGTTTGTGATAATTTCCACCTTTGACAAGACCTCCTGATATAAGTTTCACTTGACCTTGAATATTGGTATCATAATATGTACATATATATTTATGTTATGTAAATAAATGCAGTCATTCTGTATCTGTCTCTCTCCTTCTGGCTAATTTCGCTCAACATAATCTTCTTCATGTCCATCCATTTATAGGCAAATTTCATAACCTCATTTTTCCTAACAGCTGCATAGTATTCCATTGTGTAGATGTACCAAAGCTTCTTTATCCAGTCATCGATTTTCGGGCACTCTGGTTGCTTCTAGATTCTGGCTATTGTGAATAATGCTTCTATGAACATAAAAGTAGGGATGGTGTCTCCGCTGTGTATTTTTGGTTTCCCAGAGTAGATTCCCAGGAGTGGTATGGCTGGGTCAAATGGGAGTTCAATTTCTAGTCTTTGGAGGAAAGTCCATATTGTTTTCCAGAAAGGCTGTACCAGCCGGCATTCCCACCAACAATGGATGAGTGTCCCCTTTTCCCCACATCCACGCCAGCACTTGTTGTTCTTGCTCTTTTGAATATGTGCCAGTCTCTGTGGTGTAAAGTGTTATTGTTTTTTTTATTTGTATCTCTCTAATGATTAGTGATAATGAGCAATTTTTTCATATGTTTTTTGTCCATTCTAATTTCTTCCTTGCTGAAGTTTCTGTTCATTTCTTCTCCCCATTTTTTGATGGGGGTTGTTTGTTTTCTTCTTGTAAAGTTCTACTAGTGCCTGATATATCCTGGATATTGGCCCCTTATCAGATGGGTATTGGGTAAGTATTCTTTCCCATTCTCTGGACTGCTTTTGCATCTTAGTCACTGTTTCTTTTGAGGTGCAGAAGCTTTTTAGTTTCATGTAGTCCCATATGTTTGTCTTTTCTTCTAGTTGCTTTGTGAGTGATGTTTCACCTTTGAAGATGCCTTTAGCTTCAATGTCGTGGAGGGTTTTTCCTATATTTTCTTCAATGTACTTTATGGATTCAAGTTTGATATTGAGATCTATAATCCATTTTGATCTGATTTTTTGTGCATGGTGTTAGACACAGGTCCAAATTCATTTTTTTACATGTCGCTGTCCAGTTTTCCCAACAGCATTTGTTGAGGAGGCTTTCCTTACTCCATTTTAGACCTTTGCACTCTTTTCAAAGATTAAATGATCATGTGTTTGAGGTTGGGTGTCAGAATACTCAATTCTTTTCCATAGGTCCACAGGTCTGTTTTTATTCCAATACCATGCTGTTTTATTTACTACTGCCTTGTAGTACAGTTTGAAGTTTGAAAGGTGATGCCTCCCCATCTTCTTTTTTCCCGAGGATTGCTTTAGCTATCCTTGGGGGTTTATTGTTCCATACAAATTTCAGGAGTTTTTGGTCAATTTCTTTGAAGAATGTCATGGTTATCCTTATAGGGACTGCATTGAATCTGTACAGAGCTCTAGGGAGTATTACCATTTTGACAATGTTGATTCTCCCCATCCATGAGAAGGGAATATGATTCCATTTCCTTGTGTCCTCTTTTATCTCTTGGAGCAGTGTCTTGTAGGTTTTTTTTTTTTGTACAGGTCGTTTACACACTTGGTTAAGTTGATTCCTAGGTATTTGATTTTCAGTGGCACAATTGTGAATAGAATCATTTCCTTAATATCTCTTTCTTCTCTATCGTTATTTGTATATAGGAAAGCCAACAACTTTTGGGTGTTGATTTTTTATCCTGCCACATCTCCATAAGTCCTGTCACAAGCAAGTGTAACTCCAAGGGCATCTGCTTGCTCCAGGGACAGAAAGAGCCTCAAACCATTCTTCAGGCCGTGGAATTGAGGTCCATAATTGTTACTAGTTTTTGAATAACAAAGAAATATAACACAGGTAGCTTTCCCTGGCTCTGCTTTGTAGGTGGTATACTCTCAGTAGAAGGCTCTCATCTCTCTCTCTTCTCTCCCTCTCTCCATTTATATATATATATATATATATATATATTCTATATATATATAAAGAGCTTTTTGGTACATATATATATATATATATATATATGTATATATATCTATGGTGTAAACCCAGAGCCATGGCAGAGCCTGACAAGCTACCACGGTGTATGCCAAAAGAGTATCCAAAAAAAAGAATGCCAAAAACAGTAACAATAATGTACCTCATTCCCAACGAATGAGATGTTACTAGCACCCTCTCAAGCAAATCGTTGAACAATGGGAAGACAAGAGATACAGGTGACAGAATATATATTTATTTATATATACTTATATATAAGTATATATAGTTATATATATCTTTATATATAAGTATATAAAATATATATACTTATATATAAGTATATAAATATATTATATCTAAGTATATATAAATATATATACTTATATATAAGTATATATAAATATATATACTTATATATAAGTATATAAGTATATATATATTTATATCTAAGTATATATAAATAAATATATATTTATGTATATGATACATAGTATATTAATATATATTATATATGCTCTATATATAGTATATATATATACAGTATGATAACAATATCCAAGAAAAGGCAAAACATGGAGTAGGAGGTCTTCTCAATAGCAATCAACTCAGTGGAACCAACTGCAAGTGTGTGGATGTCAGAGGTTAGACAAGACACAGAAGGGAATAGTTTGCTGATAATAATTGTAAATAATAATACCAGCCTAAAACTGAGCATTGAATATAGACAAAGGGATCCACATGATAACCTCTAAATGTATTATTGCAAGCAACAATGTGTGAGAGAAGGAAGAGAGAGAGAGAGAGAGAGAGAGAGAGAGAGAGAGAGAGAGAGAGAAGAGGAGATGAAACACCTACTATAGAGGCAGGTTAGGGAAGGGGGAAGAATCAGGGACATTGGTGGTGGGAAATGCGCACTGGTGGAGGGATGGTACTGGAACACTGAGTGAAACCCAAACATGAACATCTCTGTATTCGGATATCTCATGGTGGTAGAATACAAATTACAAACAAAAGTTAAAAACTAAAAAATAAAATATAAAAGTAAACTAAATAATATACACCAAAAATTGCTTGGGGAAGGGGAATATTCATTGTCAAATATGCCATTAGCATACTGGATGAAAATTCTTTAACACAAGTTGAGATCAAAGCTATAGCATATACTTCATTGATTGACCTTTAGATATATTTTAGAGGCCTGCAGCTATGGCACTGCACATATCTTTGGCTTTCGTATGAGTCAAAAACGTCATTTTTTGAGAATAAATGCAGGCCGGATTTGATATTTCTCTTTTACTGAATCTCTGAGAGCTTGCAATAGATGGTAATAAAAACAAAGTCTCCTTTCAACTGTGATTTGCTTGGGTTCCCAGCCAGAGCATATGCCTCAGGAACTGTACTGTCTTTCTTATTCTTTTAATTGAGATTCTGTGGTTTACATTACTGTAGCAGTGGTTTCTCATGAATATAATTCAACACCATACCCATCAAAGTTACCCACATCCCTTCCCAAGTTATCCAAAGACCCGCCATCTCAAACCTGACCCTCCCCACTCAATCCCCACTTCTCCCACACACCAGTAATTCCAGATGATTAGACTGGGTCCAAAGTCAGAACTGGAAGTCCCAGCACAACCCTTTTCTTAGAACCTGCCATCTTTTCTTTTAACAGTCTGCATTTCCAATATGCAGACCAAAAGACACCTTCTAAAGAGAACTTTGACTCACAAGGGAATGATTGTTTTTCTATGTTTGCATAGAACTTTTTATAATATAAATTCAAAAACTCCTTTATAGGGTTTGCTCCTAATGCATTTGTGTATGTAATTACATCTTTTCATGTATACCCATTGTCTACTTTATATCGACCCAACTTTACCTAGGTGTTTAATCCTTGTTTGTAGAGCGGAATTGAATCATTTATGTGACAGTTTACATACGATCTGGCTAAATTATTGTAAAAGTCCAATTGTAATTTTCTGCAAGAGACAAAAACACATTTCTGAGGGTTATTCAAATTATTTACCCACACAGCAGAGCCTGGAAATCTACCCGTGTTGTATTTGATATGCCAAATACCAGTAACAATTATAAACCTCATTCCCATGACTTGAAGAAATGGTTTGAGGCTCTTTCTGTTCCTGAAGCAAGCAGATGCCCTTGGGCTACAGTAGCATGTGACAGGACACATGTAGATGCTACTACTGCCTGCTCCAGCAAATCGATGATCGATGGGAAGATAAGTGATACAAGTGATTTAATTTATTTATTTTCTTTTTTTTCATAATATGAAAATGACTGCCTTTGATACAGTTTTGAATCAAGTAAAACTCCTGTTTGTGTTTGAGAAAGAAATAGCTAATACATTTTTGTACTGACTCAAAATTTTGTGATGATAATTTGTGGACAGTGTCTTGAACAAATGCAAAGTATTCCTGGGTTGGCCTATAAGCCATGGTTACTTTGATCAGGCTGCTTACATTGCATGCTAAAGAAGAAACTGGCAACTAAAAGTGAGTTTAAGTTACATTACTCACAGCTACATAATGTAACTGAATTGTGTTTCTAAATGAAGAAATTCTATGTCAGTCACTAAATAGGGTTTATCTTTTCTGTCAATCTTTTTATTTCTTTATAAGATAAAATCTTTAATGTCCACAGTTTGAGCAGAAAAGCTATATGGAGCACTGATGATTTATGTATATGGAGTAGCTGATTACTACCATATAATGCTGGATTTATGACAGAGTTTCTATGTAGTAGAGGACTTTGAAATAAGCACACTTTTCAAGAATCAAATGAATCCCCAATGTATATAGTATCATGAAAAAAGAATACCAACTGAAAAGTTGTGGTCTTTTAATATTTCGATAACCTTAAAGATATATTTTTCTTATAACTGTTTTTTTTCCTTTCTACCCCAACTTCTGTTTTTTTCTGTAAGCAATCTTATACTGGCAAGTGGGTTGATTAAAATGAATACCTGAATGTAGTAAGAACTTTTGAGATGTATCCCTGAATTGAATTCATTCTTCTGTTGAATTAATGCTATTGAATTCATTCTTCTCCTCACCAGATAGAGCATAAATCACACAACACAATGGATATTGAATGCAAACTGATAATTACCATAGTTAGAAAGATTTCTGTACTTTCAAAATGAATGAAAACACCCAAGCAGATCAACATCACATTTACTACAGTTAACACTATGTATGTAGATTCATAAGTGTAAAAGAGAAAGTTTGTGGAGAAAGAGAGACACATGGAGAAAGAGAGATAAAAGGACAGCAAGAAGGAAAGAGAAATAGAGGAAGGAAGGGAGAGAGGATTCTGATAATGTCTATATTTTAGAAATACTTTAAATTTGCCCAAGCAATATACAAGGAAGAATGTGACACTGGAAAAAATGTTTTGTTGTATTTGGGATAAAATAATACATTTTTATGACTTAGCTACTATTTAAGCAAACTACTAAGCAAAATTTTGATAAAGTAGAATAATATCATCAATCCTAGAATCACTTGTATCACTTGTATTCCCGTTGATCATCGATTTGCTGGAGCGGGCACCAGTAACATTTCCATACATCCTGTTGCAAGCAAGTATAGCCCAAGTTGCATCTGCTCACACTAGGAACACAAAGAGCCTCAAACCATTCCTTCAGGTCATGGGTATGAGGTCAATAATTGTTACTGTTTTTGGCATATCAAATACAACACAGGTAGCTTGCCAGACTCTGCTGATTAGAATAGAACTTTATTCTAATACTAGAACAGATTTTTGCATATGTCTAGAATGGCAGTAAATATTTTAGTTGCTTTATAGTCCTTGTATCAAAATTTACTGCCAAAATATTAGGGGCTCAACAGGGGACACTTACCTGCTTCCTCCTTGGTCACAGGCCCTTTCTCATTCCACCGACTATTGAGCCAACTAACTGTTGTCCTTAGAATCCATGGCCAATCAAATTCATAAAAACAATTTTTAGTGTTCTCAACTCCACCTCATATTCTATTGTCCCAACTTACTGGTATCACTTGTATCACTTGTCTTCCCGTTGTTCATTGATTTGCTCGAGTGGGCACCAGTAACATCTCCATACATCTTGTTGCAAGCAAGTGTAGCCCAAGGGCATCTCTTTGCTACAGGAACAGGAAGAGCCTCAAACCATTCCTTCAGAACATGGGAATGAGGTCCATAATTGTTACTGGTTTTTGGAATGTCAAATAAAACATGGGTAGCTTGCCAGGCTCTGTAGTGAACTTACTGGTGAGCCTCTGAAATGCCATCCTTTGATGAAATTAAAGGATTCATTGCTTTCTTTTCATTTCTTTCCTTCTTTCATGTGAAATGAATCCAGGACCTCATAAAACACAAGGAAAGTGTTTTATGTAGCTCTCTGATGGAGCTACATCCATACTCATTCTCCGTCTCCTTCTGCCACCCTTCATCAAGCTTCAAGTAGCTTTCAATTATTTAGAGCCATTGGTTACTTTCCAATGTCCTCATATTTTAGCTCTGACTGAGGCATAGATTAAAGCATTTTTATGCAACCATGTGCAGATAAAAATGGCATGTTGCAAATCTGCCCACACAGGTCTTTACTGAATGCTCAAATTTCCAGGTGCACATGAACATTCAGGGTTATATGGCACAGGACTGCCCATAATTATTCTCTTCTTTAATTCTAAAGCCTTTCTTTGAGTCATCTGTTACCTTTGCTAGATTCCCTCTGGCTCACAAATTGTATTCCGGCCTATGCATCCTTCTTTAGAGTTATGCATAAATATTTGGACTCTTTCAAACTTCACTTGGAAAGAATTTCCCTTTTGAGTCCATGCATTCCTGTTCTATAGATGTAGCTGTGCTTTGTGAGGCAGATCCACCAATATACCCAAAAGAGCTCTTGCTCCAGGTTCTTTTCTCTGTTTCTTCATGAATGTATGCACACAACTTTTTGGGCTTCACCTCTGTTACTATTGGGCATCCAATTCTGCTGAAACCATTTATTTAGCAAGTCAGTGAGAACTTCTCCAGCACTGGGTTGGAGTAACATTGGTAACTTTGCTCTAAATTCCCCCTCCTTTAATGGAAAGTCACATCGACATAAGGTGGAAGAGCATAAATCTTTCAAGTTGCTTTTCTTGAGCCCAACCAGAACTAACTGTAAATGAAGACACTATAGGTTGGTGGCAGTAGTATTCTCATCATTACAAATTCAAGAAGTAATTGCCATCCCGAGAAGCCTTAGAAGGTAAAAGGGGATCAACTAGTCCTTATGATTTTGATTGGAGGTTCATTTCCTCAAACATTCGAGTTGTGTGTTATGCTGTGATTGAGTGCCTTTGTCCTGAAAGGGCTTTGCGTTTTGTACCTTTCAACATTGTTTTTGGCCGCAGACCAAGTCTCACATCTCCTGGTCATAGAATTCCCTTTCTGCAGGCTCCATAGGGCAGCTCAGGCCTCCCTGTAACATGAGACACCCCATTTCCCAACAGGCAGCACATTAAAGCGAGGTCTGTTGGCCAGCTGCAGAGACAGGTGTTACTCTCCTTGAATTTATACCAGCCCCCATTTATTTGTCTTAAGAATTCTTCCTTCAGGGTTGTTTCACAAATGCTCAAGGAATGGGGCTGATTTTATAGGAGCAGGAATTTGGGATTCATATGTGCCACCTGCTCAGTAGTTTAGCTGTGTGAACAATACTTCCAGATGCAGCCCACAATCTTTTTGTTGTTTTGACTTGAGCTTGTTCCATGAGGCAAGCTCAAAGGAGCCCCACAATGTGCTTCCGGACTCGGATTGCATATCCACTTTTGGAGGAGACTCCCACAGACTGCTCTCTGAGTAACCGGAGATGTCAACTCAATGCTGTGATTATCGTCCTATTTTGTTCCCACCATATAGCAGAGCCATGAAACAGGCACTGGTTGAGTCCTATCACATTTAATATTGGCTAATCCAGATCAGTTTTTAATAGCTCTGTTATATAGACACAAAGGGTCAAATATCACAGAATTTGCAGCAGACTCTGCCTTTGCTCTCAATACATCTTTGGGTTTTGAGTGAAGAATGAGCTTAGAGACTGAAAAGGTGTACCGATGTACCTAGAGGATGGTTCACCTGCATTTGTTACTGCCCCTTCTGATGTTGGTAATTCTCAGTTGTTTCTTTTCCAAATCTAAACATCAGCCACAAAACTTCCTTTTAAAGTTTCCTCAGCACTTTTAATTACACATCCTACCTACTGCTTTATCCTTTAGGCCTTCACTTGGAGGCAGAGGTTTCTCATTTGCAGGATTTGGTGTGAAGATGGAGATATTTCAGCATTGAACAGATTATTTATCTTTTCCTTTTCTTATTTTGGGCCATACCCGGTAATGCTCAGGGGTTTCTCCTAGCTCTACACTCAGGAATTACTACTGGCGGTGCTTGGGGGACCATATGGGATGCCAGGGATCGAACCCAGGCTGGCACAGGCTGGCCGTGTGCAAGGCAAACGCCCTACCAGCTGGGCTATCGCTCAGGCCCCAAACAGATTATTTAAATTGGAAAAAAAGTGCTTTCAGTTGAAAACAGAAGTTTTTGTTTTTAATTGTATCACAGTGAGACACAGTTATAAGGTTGTTCATAATTGGGTTTCAGTTTTATAATGATCCAACATCCATCCCTTCACTGGTGTACATTTCCCAACACGAATCTCTTCAGTTTCCCTGTGGTAGGCACTTTTCTTCTTCTTCTTCTTCTTCTTCTTCTTCTTCTTCTTCTTCTTCTTCTTCTTCTTCTTCTTCTTCTTCTTCTTCTTCTTCTTCTTCTTCTTCTTCTTCTTCTTCTTCTTCTTCTTCTTCTTCTTCTTCTTCTGCTTCTTCTTCTTCTTCTTCTTCTTCTTCTTCTTCTTCTTCTTCTTCTTCTTCTTCTTCTTCTTCTTCTCTTCTTCTTCTTCTTCTTCTTCTTCTTCTTCTTCTTCTTCTTCTTCTTCTTCTTCTTCTTCTTCTTCTTCTTCTTCTGCTTCTTCTTCTTCTTCTTCTTCTTCTTCTGCTTCTTCTTTGCTTCTGCTTCTGCTTCTGCTGCTTCTGCTCTTTCTTCTTCTTCTTCTTCTTCTGCTTCTACTTCTGCTTCTTGCTTCTGCTTCTGCTCTTCTTCTTCTTCTTCTTCTTCTTCTTCTTCTTCTGCTTCTACTTCTTGCTTCTGCTTCTGCTGCTTCTGCTTCTTCTTCTTCTTCTTCTTCTTCTTCTTCTTTCTTCTGTTTCTGCTTCTTCTGCTTCTTCTGCCTATTCTTCTGCTTCTCCTTCTCCTTCTCCTCTTTCTCCTTCTCCTTCTCCTTCTCCTCCTCTTTCTCCTTCTCCTCACCCTCCTCTTCTTCCTCCTCCTCCTCTTCTTCCTGATTCTGTTTCTTCTGCTTCTGCTCTGCTTCTGCTTCTTCTGCTTCTTCGTCTTCTTCTGCTTCTTCCTCTTCTGCTTCTTCCCCTTCTTTATCTTACTCTTCTTTCTCTTCATCTTCTTTGTCTTCCTTTCTTCATCTTCATCTTCATTTTCTTCTTCATCATCTTCGTTTTCATCTTCCTCTTCCTCCTCTTCCATCTTTGTCTTCTTCCTCTGCCTCCTCCTCGTCCTTCTTCTTCTCCCTCTTCTATTTTTTTCCCTCTTCTTTCTCTCTCCTTTTCCTTTTTAATTTTTTTTTTTACTTTTTGTTATCTGGTAATTCTCAGTGATTACTTCTGGCTCTGCACTCAGGAATTACTCCTGAAGGTGCTAAGATGCTGGGTGGCAGGGTATGCTGGGCACCCCTGACAGAATTCTGGACCAAGGTATAAAGCTACTCTTCTGCCCCAGGGATTGAAGCCGGCAGACAGAGACAGACATGAGAATCCAGCAATTTTCAAAAGGCTTTACTCACACTTCTTCTGGTATTGTTCTTGTTCTGTCAATCCAGTAACAGAAAAACTCCAGATTTAGGTTCCTAGCTGGACCCTGGCCATGTGTAGGTTTAGAATCCTAGGCCAAGATGGCCACTACTATGTGCTATGGCCCAACAGGGAAGACAAAGGATAGAAGAGGAGAGGGAAGAAAAGGCAAAAGGCAAAGGTAAATGGCAAAAAGGGAGAAAGCAGGCTACAGCTTTTTATAAATTTTCAGCCTGGACTGACTAACATCAATGGAAAGCAGTTAGGGTCTATGTCCCTCAGGTAACTTCTCCCAGGACCACACCTAGTCCCATTGATAGCCCTAGCCAAGGATGCCCTTGGAGAACCAAGGCCCTGCCTTTGGTTCTCCCACAGGCCCTATGTAGATGGGAGGGGTGGAGGCCATCTGAGATTAACCGTATCCCAGAATACAAAGGCACGCATCTGTACTAATTGATATTCTATAGCCAGGTATATATTTCTCTAAGCCTTCCCAAGATACTTGTCTTTACTTCATAGTTGTTTTGTATATTAGCCTTTAGACTTATTAGAGAGTCACACTTCCTTTTTTGGAACCAAATAGCATTCATTTCTGGTCTAATTACTTACAGATCCAACTTGGCCAGGTAAATGTACTGGTAAGATCTACCTAGTGTCATGATGATTGTGGTAGCATGAGAGAAAATATTTATACAAGATAACATAGAATATATGGTAAGATATACTGCCTCATAAGGTCACTCTTTTCCACCTCTTATCTACAAAGTGAAGTGCAGGAGGTAACTACAGGCAAGATGCAAAAGCTTTGGGCACTGGGAATCAATATTGGTCAACTTTGATTTTTTTTTTTTTTTTGCTTTTTGGGTCACACCCGGCGACGCTCAGGGGGTTACTCCTGGCTTTGCACTCAGGAATTACTCCTGGCAGTGTTCGGGGACCATATGGGATGCCGGGGATCGAACCCGGGCCGGCACATGCCGGCGTGTGCAAAGCAAACGCCCTACCCGCTGGGCTATCGCTCTGGCCCAATATTGGTCAACTTTGTATGCAGGGCAAATGCTTTACTGCTGGACTATCACTGTGACCCCTCTCTCCTTCTGGACATTATGGTTTACAATACAGATACTTAAATATTATCATGTATATCCCTTTACCTGCTTTCAACATTCAGTTCTTGTCCAGAGTGATCATTCCCAACTATTATTGGCATACTGGTCCCTTCTCTAACCTAACTGTCCTTTGCCACCCACACTGGTGTGGCAAGATTCTAACCATTGTCCAGTCCCCCTGACCCCTGTTTTATCTGAGCGTGTATAGGTAAAAAATACTGGCAAGCACCTGTTTCATGCTGGCAAGCTACCCATGTTGTATTTGATATGCCAAAAAACAATAACAATTATAGACACTCATTCCCATGACCTGAAGGAATGGTTTGAGGCTCTTCGTGTTCCTGAGTGAACAGATGCCCTTGGGCTACACTAGCACGTGAAAGGATGTATGGAGATGTTACTGGTGTCTACTTGAGTAAATTGATGAACAATAGGAAAACAAGGATACAAGTGAAGTGATAGTAAGCAAGAGATATTTTAATTGATGTAAATGGTTTATGATATTATACAAATTTCAAGCATACAGATTTTTCTGTCAACAAATCTGTCAACATCTGCTGCATTATATTCTGCTTTCAACTAGTTTCCAGTCCTCAGTAAATCCTGTGCATTCAATGAAACTGTTCATGCATTTTCTTTACCAGGTATAAAATTAACTCTTATGAGATGTTTGGACAGAGCACAGGAACATGGGAGTGAATATCCTGCTTGCTGCCCCCAAAGTTCTGCAAATGACTTCTAATGAAAAAAAGTGTGTGTTTCATTTAAACCTCAGAGCTTAGCACCTTCCTAGGACTTTGTGGACCATAAATCAGGTAACCCAGATGATCAAGTAGTAAGATTCTACAGGGAGCCTTCTAACATACTGTCATTCTCTCCTTTTGCAAACACCTACATCAGTACATGATTTACAACCCTGCGCTGATACACAATTCCTGTTTTTCTCACCTAAAACACGGCTGACCTGTCTGGGCCTATAGAGTGTATTAGGTCTTAGGTTTTTGCAGAGTCATTTGCTCAGTCTGGGCTCCTTCATGATGTCCTATTTCCATATTTTTCTAATCAATTTCCAATTTTCTTAAGCCTCTTCTTACATAAGAAAACTCCCTAGTCTTTCCTAAACAGATCTAGACCTTCTCTCTTTCTTCCCTACCCTTCCCATTATCCTGTATCACATGATTTTTTTCTGGTCTCTGTGTGTGATTCATCATTTGTTCGGGGATTTCACACACACTATTCCATGAATTCCTTGAATAGAATGAAAGTAATCCCACCTACTGTGACACTTCCTTTATCTCTCCAATTCTCCAAGCAATCAAAAGGTGGAGGTGCTACAGCTAAGTTCCAGCTTTTAGGGGGAAGACACAGAGGGTTTGAGATGTCACATGACTACCCTAAACTACAGCAAGGCTGAAAATCAGGTCTACACCTGCTGTGTCCAAAACAGTGCTCTTTAGTGTGATGATAAACTGAGCAGTTAATTAAAGATTCTCATAGAAATGTCCATAAAAGGATAAGAAAGAAGAGGAAAATGATAGGGGTAAAACCTCTCCTGGTGCAGAGGGATAGAGATGTGTAAAGTGAAGAAATAGGAGTTTATTAGGGTGTGCTCCTGGGCAAGCCCTAATAGTTGGGGTAGAGCTGCTCCTTGGGAAAGACTGGGGTTTTAAGTTGTCTTGGGACAGAGAGGGAACAAAAAATCAGTGGACGTGGTGCACTTGGTAAGGGTGCATGGAATGCAGCCTGGGGGCTACAAGGCTGGGGAAAGGCCATCATCCTGGGTCCTGGCTTTGGTGCCAAGAGGGCATCGTGGCCTTTGATTCATGAAACGTGGCTATCTCATCAGCAGGCAGTCATTTGGTTTGAGCAAACCTTACCAAAAATAATAACTTCAGGCTCTGTAAACTTTTGAATGTTGTACAATTTATACTCAAACAACATGCTGAATATTTTCTGAAGAAACCACCACTCTGTAACTTAGCAATCATCCTGGATGCACATTACTCAAGTGCACAGTCCTGGCTTACGACCTCAAAGGTCTGAGAGATATTAAGTCAATCTATGCTTAGAGAGAGAAACTGTTTTATCCTTTCCTTTCTGTTTGGAAAGAAATGCTTGAAAGCTATCTATACATTTATTTCTTCCCTAGAAAGCAGAGGTCAGGAAGATAAATGTGAGCTGTCAGAAAAACCACAGATGGAGGTGATGTTTTTATTATGGTATCAGAGAAGAAACGCTAACAGGGGAAATGCCGCAAGCCCACATTTCTGCTTCCATATTTACTGAGTCGTTCACATTTGAGTGTGGGTCTTGTTGAAGTGCTGAATGTTGAAAGGTAGCTCTGTCTCTTGGGGAAATGGAATGAATTTAGTAAAAATGCTCTTTCAAGTTGAATGGAAAGCATAAAAGTATCTGTTGTCTGGAGTTCAGAATCGGCAATGATGCATTTATCCCTGAGCGGAAGACCGGAACTAATTTCTTTCCCATAGGGTTCTTTTTTTATTGGTTTAATAAGAATGTCTTAAAGCCATCCTCTGAGAATTTATGCAAACACTGCTTCAAATTCCTAAATAGAGAGTTCTCAAATCAAATACCAATGGAAACCCCAATGCTTTTCAATTAATGTTTTTTTAAATATATATATGAAATATTAAATTATTCTTTAAAACATATCCCTTAGAAAACTAGGAACATAAAGATCCGGCTTAATCTTAAAGAGTAAGACCACAATTTTCATGCATCTAAGCTGTACTCAATGACAAAGTGCTGATTCTCTTGTTTTAGAGAAACACCTTCATTAGATCACAATTGGTGGGTGTTCACATTGCATGCAGCCAATGGGTTCAAACTTTGGGACCCCCCTATGGTTCCCTGAGCACCGCCAGGAATGATCTGTGAAGACAGAACCAGGAGCAATCCTTCAGCAGTTCTGAGTGCAGTCTCCAAACAAGCAACAAATGAAACAGTACTTTAATGCTATGTGCAAAAATGGCTTCAAAGTTTTTGAATTTTTTCAGCTGTTGTTGGTCCATGAAGCTCTAGACCATCCCTCCAAATCTCAATGACAATCCAGTTTAACAAAATACTTATTTTTGTTGAGGTGTTCATTTCATTGAGATTTTTTGTTTGTTTTCAATTTTTTTAATTATTGCCCACCATTCCCTTCTAGCTTATAAAATCTCATTTGATAGATCTCCTGCGAATCTTACTGTCTTTCTTTTTGTATGAAGTTTCCTTTTTTAGATCTTGCTGCTTTCCGTGTTTTATATCTTAAACTTTTGTCACTCTGATTATAATGTTTCTTGAAGTTTTTCTCTTGGATGTATTTTTAGCTGAGACCCTTCAGTTTTCGTGATTTCGGTGCCTGATGCCTCAATTTTGGTAGATTCTTAGCTATAATTTTTAACCACTGGTTCTTCATTTAATTTATTTCTATTCTTCAGGGACTCTGATGATTCTTTTATTGCTTCTCTTCAACTTCTCCTATAGATTTCTGATGTGCTGCTGTTTCCAGACCTTTTTGTTCCACCGTAGGTTGTTTTCTAAAGGCTTTATGCATTTCTTCTTGGAGCTCGTTCCTTTGACCTTAGCAGCTGTTATTGTGTTGCTCAGACATTCTACTGTGCTTTTATATAACCTACCATGCTTTCATTTATGTCACTTTTCATCGTAGTTTTCTCATTTTGGTTTTCATACTTCCCTTGTGCTTAATGATTGCCTTAACCATTATTTCTTTGAACTCATTAAACATCTTCAACATAGTGCTACTAAATTTATTCTCTAAGAGTTTATAGAGCTGGTTGGTTACTATTAGAGCCTTCTGTGCTATTTTTACCTTGATGGGCCTCTACAAATCTTCCCCCATGTGTTTGCTATGCTCATGGTGGGCTGAAAGGATGGAGGAACAAGCACAGGGTCTGAGACTTGAAGTTGGGTTGGTAGCGGTACTAGAGGGAAGACATTCAAACTATGTTTCTGGGTTTATCTCACCAGTTAATTATTTTATAAAATTTTGAGTGAGGTTAATTGGTAATATATAAACATGCTTAAATTTATGCTTAAACGTGAATGCTTATAAAGATGACCCAATGTTAATTACAGGTTAGTTATTATGTTCTTGGAATATATCTGTTTAAATATGTGGCAGAAAATGTACCCATTTCTACTGGATGCCATTAATAATAAACTCATATTTTATGATATCCTGTGGTACTGTAGCATAATTAAATTAGCCCATGAACCTAGTTTATTTGTCTAGGCATGATTCTAAATATATTTACATTTATTTCTCATTTGAAAATTGCATAGAATGTTAAAATTCATTATTGTGCTGGTGAAGCAAATTATGCCTGAACTTTTAAAACAGAATTTACTTTTGTTTTTAAAAAATAAGGAAATGCTATGACAAATGAAAATACCTATAACTTCCTCAGTAGATTCCCTCTTATGTTAACTGGCTCAAATTTTCAGGATTCCAGCTTAATGTCACTTTTTCTCAGTCTGTTTCAGTGGCAATGAAGAACAGCTGGTCATCATCCTCTGTGACAATGACCTTCATATAGTTGGAAACTCCAATAGTCTTGGATACGGTACTTACGAAATCATCTCCTTGCAACTGATGTAGTCAATCTGGTATTTCCCCTGTAAATAGCTACATGCCTTAGAGCCAATCCTTTCAGCAACGATCAAATTTTTAGCTCTGTTTAGTATAATGCAAGCATTTTCTGCCCCGTCTATTCAGGAATGTCTTCCTAGGAGGTTTCACAATAAATTTTATTGTGTTTAATTTATGACATACAATGTAAGAAGAATGGAATGCTTTTCTGTTAGGATTTGCATTGATAATGAAAGGTTACCATAGTGCTGGACTGCTTTTTACCAAATTTGCCAAATTCTGAAGGGCATGCCAATTAGAACACTGTTAATGCTTTGCACTGCAAGAGAGTGAAACCAATACCTGGTGTCGGGGACCAGTTGCTGTTGGCTGGATTGGAGTTCTAATTGGGAAAGAAGGGAAAGATCAAATAGATTGCTTGTGAAGCTGTATCAAACATTCCAAGTAAAGGCCACACCCCAAGAGAGCTGAGGAAGTGATTCAGTCTTTCTGAGATCATCCTTTTCTCTTAGGAGCGGGGTAGCCAAAAAGTCTAAAAATGCTCACATTTTGCTCTCTTTAGGAAAAAACAACATTGATTTTAGAAGCTTTTGTTACTGAGGCCAGGGGTTTTCCACTGCAGCTCAGAGGAAGCTGGGTTTGGATTGGGAAGCCAGACATTTCTTGGCTGGAGCTGTTCACTTGAATGGGATTCCAGTTCGCCCCCTCCTCACCTCTCTCCAGCCTCGGAGCAGCTAGAAGCCCCACCGCCTCCCTTGGACCATATGGGGAAGCTGGCTCTGTGGCTGTTCTTCTGCCGGCTCCAAGTTCAAGCAGCTGTTCATTCCCTGCTTAATGTACCGGTAATTACAGACATGTGCTCCTCTCTTCTCCCAGCCATGTAACTTTTTCTAATGGAAAATGATTTGTTTTTAACAACTTCCATGTATTTTCTGCTTTAATAAGAAAGAGTGTATTGTGGCACTGAGTGTTTGAATTCTCCATGAAAGGAAAACAGGGTTTCATATCGATGCTTGGCTCCATAGGAGGGCTTTTTGGGGCTAGCCAAAGATGGGAAGAGAGAGAGAGACTTAAGTGGGTGTAACTAACTTGATATGAATAGGTCAGTGGGGACACAAAGCAAGCTTATCGCCTTCTGCACATAGAGGTGGTGAAAGAATATTTTTTAAAATGTGAAACAGGGAAAAATCAACAGGACAAATTGAGCTCTGCTTTCATGTATGATCCAAATTCAATGTGCTCTCAAAGGATTCTGAATACAAATATCAGAAGAAAGTTTCTTTTTACTTCCCTAAGTTAAATATTTCAGCAAGACATGTACATTTTCTGCCTTGATGTTTGGGTTTGGGTGGAAAATGAGATGACAGGAAAGAATGTCTCTCTCCTGCTCATCCAATCAAGATCTGAGCCACAAAGGAGAACAAGAAATTGTTTTGTTTTCATTATCATTTTATTTTTGGGTTAAATATATCACTCTTAAATTACCTCTTTTCACAATGGAACTGGGAGTCACTTTGGAAAAGAGTCGTTCCTAGAAAATTTTTTTTTTAGTTCTAAAGATTTTTTTTGGCAAGAGATTTTTTTTCAGTTTGTATTTAGATACTGTGTTACAGTACTAAAAATAATAGAATTTCAGCCACATAGTGTTCTCACAATAACCCTACCACTGATGTCAGCAACTTTCCCAAATCCTTGGCTATCTTATTAAAGAAATCAAGTATTATAGTTTGAGTCACGTGCCTCTAATCCCCTTGACATTTATGGTTCTGATATGAACAGTTGTCTCACTTCGCCACCAACTATCTGATCAGTCCATTGTATTAGGCCCAGATATTCTTTCTACTCAATGTACTCAAACCTTGCTCTGTATTCACCATCTCTGGAACCAAGGGCCAAGGATTTCCCATCATTGGGTAACTTCCATTTCCATGTCTTGTTTCTTATATTCACAGAAGAGTGAGTTAGTCCTGTGTTTTCCTTTCTCCGTTATGATTTACTTCATGAAATTATTTTCCAGCAAAACTTTTACAATTCATTGAATATTTTTTTATTTTTTAAACAGTTACTAGTACTAACAAGAAGCAAAGTTAAATATTTGTGAATCTTAGTTAGTTTTATCCAACACACATAACTAATTTTTTTTGAAAGACAAGAGCCTTTCTTGAATGCACAGCAAGTATAATTCTCAAAGGGGAAAAAAATTGAAAGCCTTCCCCCCTAAGATCAGGGACAAAACAAGGTTGCCCCCTTTCACCATTTTTATTCAATATACTGAAAGTACTTTCCTTAGCAATTAGAGAAGAAAAGGACATTAAAGGCATCCAGATAGGCAAGGAAGAAGTCAGGCTACCACTATTTGCAGATGACATAATATTATACTTAGAGAACACTAAGCTCTCTAAAAATAATTCCTAGAAACAACAGACACTTATAGTAGAGTGGCAGGGTACAAAATCAATACCCAAAAGTCAGTAGCTTTCCTATATACAAATAACGAAAGAGAGGAAAGGGATATTAAGAAAATGATCCCATCCACAATTGTGCCACAGAAAATTAAATACCTAGGAATCAGTTTGACAAAGAATGTAAAGGTTCTCTACAAAGAGAACTAAAAAAATTACTTCAAGAAATAAAAGAAGACACAAGGAAGTGCAAAAACATCCCCTGCTCATAGATCAGGAGAATCGATATTGTCAAAATGGTACTACTGCCTAGAGCTTTATACAGATTCAATGCCATACCTATAAGGATACCAATGATTTTCTTCAAAGAAATTGACCAAACACTTCTGAAATTTGTATGGAATAATAAACCCCCATGGATAGCTAAAACAATCCTTGGGAAAAAGAAGATGGGAGGCATCACCTTTCCCAATTTCAAACTCTACTACAAAGCAGTGGTAATTAAAACAGCATGGTACTGGAATTAAAACAGACCTGTGGACCTATGAAATAGAGTTGAGTATCCTGACAACCAGACTCAAATACATGAACAGTTAATCTTCAATAAAGGAGCAAAAAAGTACTAAATGGAGCAAGGAAAGCCTCTTTAACAAGTGGTACTGGGAAAACTGGGCAGTTTTTAATTAAAAAATTAATTTGGACCTCTGTCTAACACCATGCACAAACATCAGATCAAAATGGATTAAAGATCTCAATATCAGACCTGAATCCATAAAGTACATTGAAGAAAATATAGGAAAACCCCTCCACAACATTTAAGCTAAAGGCATCTTCAAAGATGAAACACCACTAACAAAGCAACTGGAAGCAAAGATAAACATATGGGACTCCATGAAACTATAAAGCTTCTGCACCTCAAAAGAAAGAGTGACTAAGATACAAAGACAGACCACAAAATGGGAAAAAATATTCACCCAATACCCATCTGTCAAAGGGTTAATATACAGGATATATCAGGCACTGGTAGAACTTTACAAGAAGAAAACAGCCAACCCCATCAAAAAAAGGGGGGAGAAGAAATAACAGAAAATCGACAAGGAGGAAGTTCGAATGGTCAAAAGACACATGAAAAAATTGGCATCATCATTAGTCATCAGAGAAATGCAAATAAAAACAACAAGAGAGATATCATCTCACACCACAGAGATTGGCACACATTCAAAAGAGCAAGAACAAGTGCTGGCGTGGATGCGGGAAAGGGGGACTCTCATCCATTGTTGGTGGGTGTGTCTACTGGTACAGCCTTTTGGAAAACTATATGGATATTTCTCCAAATACTAGAAATTTAACTCCCATTTGACCCAGCAATACCACTCCTGGGAATATACCTTGGGAAGCCAAAAACAAACAGCAGAAACACCATCCCTACTTTTATGCTCATAGCAGCATTATTCACAATAGCCAGAATCTGGAAACAACCAGAGTGCCCGAGAATTGATGACTGGATAAAGAAACTTTGGTACATCTATACAATGGATACTATGCAGCTTTTAGGAAAAATGAAGTTATGAAATTTGCTTATAAATGGATGGACATAGAGAGGATCATGTTGAGTGAAATTAGCCAGAAGGAAAGACACAGATATAGAATGACTGCATTTATTTGCATGACATATATATATATATATATATATATATATATATATACATATTATAATACCAATATCCAAGATCAGGTGAAAGGGTGGATCAGGAGGTCTTGTCAAAGGTGGAAATTACCACAAATGCGTGGGAGCAGAGGTTAGGTAAGACAGAGAAGGGAACAGTCTGCCAATATTGTCGAAAGTGCTATTACCACATCGAACTTAGCATTAAATACAAGCAAAAAGATACACATGATAACCTCTAAGTATATATATTACAATTCACCATATGTAAGAGAAGGTAGAGAGAAAGACAGAGAGAAAGAGTAAGAGAGAAAAGATATAAAGAGCCTGCCATAGAGACAGGCTAGGGCAGGGGTGAGGGAATAGGGGACATTGGTGTTGGGAAATGGGCACCGGTGGAGGGATGGGTGCTGTAATACTTTTATGGCCGAAACCCAAACATGAACATTTTTTGGACATGGATAGTATGTCCAAATAGTATACTGATTTGCATTTGTTTTCTGAAACCCAAACATGAACATTTTTTAATTGTTTATCTCAGGATGGTATTATAAAATATATTTAAAAAATAAATGCAAGTTAAAAATAAACAAAGGAAGCATTAACATTTCAGTACTTGTGACATCATTGAATATGCTTCTTTTTGTACTTTAAAATGTCACACAATTTAAGATCTAGCTAAAATTATAGTATATATCATTCTGATCTCAACTCCATCGATGTGCAGGTGTATACATATCTTCAGTGAACATTAATCTTTCTACAGGTGTATTCTTATTATGTTACTAATTACCAGTAACAATGCAATTGTAAACAATCACTTCTCTTCTCTGTTCCTTTTCCCTGATCATTAGCAATAATTAAGAAATCTGGTTTTTCTTAGCTCTTTGTCAATCATTTTATTACACCAAAGAGAGGGAAGCAAAATTACTCCAAAATTAAAACCTTGAACTAAATAACTTTTGAATGAGTGGAAACTTTTATTATTTTATTTACTCTTTCTGAGTCATAGCCAGTGATGTTAAGTTATTACTCCTGTCAGTGGTCAGGAGAACATATGGGATACCGGGGACTGAACCTGGGTTGGCCACGTGCAACGCCAATGCTCTCCTTGCTGTACTCTAGCTCCAACCTGAGTGAGAACTTTAAAATAAGACTTCACTTTGTCCCAAAACTGCAAGAACACCAGCACAGAACAGCAGATCTATTTCTCTTTGGCTCTCAGGAAAGTTGCCTAAGAGCTGAACTGCAGCAAAAGCTGTTGCACCACCCTGGAAATAGTGCAGGAATCTCCAATTAATTTCCACATTTAGGAAGCCATTGTTTCCTTCTATGCAAAGTGCAAATATACTATTCAATGTTTTAAGCAAGTTCTGAGAATTGGGGCTTCAAGAATCAATAGTATACTGATTTGCATTTGCTTTTTGCCTTACAGCTTATTTCTTTGGCTACATCATGGCTTTGCAACTACCATTACAGCTTTTAAGTCTGGCTGGTTTTCTTTTAGGCGGCTAAATATGATCTGGTGACTGTCAAAGCATTTATATGATTAATAAAAGCTCACAGTCCTCAGCATACTCATTTATTCAATGTATCATTTTGCTTGTTTTATCTCTGTTCTATTGAGGATTATTTAATAAATAAAACAATGCATATTTAAAGCATACAGAACGATGATTCCATTTAACTATTGTTATGAAAGCATTATGAGGAAGACAGGAATAGCCATGGGGAGGGAAAAGAATAACGGAGGGTCCTCATGAATGAACAGAGTTTCTCATGAACTAGGGATTATCTAATTGTTTACCTCTAGGGTTAGGGGGTGGGGACATGGAAGGTTAGGGAGAGTTCTGTGATAATTGTCTTTTGTTTGCTTGCTTGGTTTTTGATGAGCTATCAACACAGTCCAATACAAGGAAATGAGAATTGAGCATGGTTATGATGGATTAATGTAGATGCCAGAGAGCATAGCCCTTTATGGTCAAGGGAAATATACAGGATAATGAGGCAGGTTTTCAGAAAGGTATAGGAGACTGTGACTTAGCTCATGCCCTCCATGTGGTAGGGCAGGGAGGCAGATGGGAATTTGTTCTGTGTGAGTGACAAAATCCCAGGGTTCTTGACATCAGCGTGCTGGACTCAGGACCCCATGGAAGGCACAGCAGCAGAGCAACTTTGTCAGTGGTGACCTGGAGGACCAGTTCATGAGGACAATGTGTTCTCAAAACCCTCTCAGAAGATGGGCCAATGAAGGTCAACAGGTAAACAAAAGGACACATACTGACCTGTGGTTTGTCTGTGACCTGCACAGGCTTCTAAGAAAGCAGTTGCTAGGACGTCAGTGTAGTGGGTTTGATAGGAGAGATAAGCAAGGCAAAGAAACTCCAAGCACACAGAAGCAATACTCCATTCCCAGACATAATGAAAGGTTTGAACAGTACAATTCTCTATTGCTCAGGGGTACGGTGGTCAGAGCTCATACTCATATTGTATAACACATTGTGTGAGGTTTGGAAACCTCAGGCTGCTTGGATGCTCTAAAGAGTCAGGGGTAGGTGAGGCTATTTTCATTTGCAGTCTCTAATTATGTGTCTCCATTGTACATGTACACAAGACCAGAAGCCCACCCCATGCTTGGCATTTCCAAAGTAGTATCTATAATATAATACCCCAGAGAGCTGCATCAACTAACTCACCTTTGAACTCTTGGTGGAGGGAAATGCGTTACAAAGCAGGGTTAGAAAAGGGGGCAATGATAATCACGTTCAGTGCCATAACCATCAGCCAGAGAGTAGTCCCATTCAACAGACTGATAGCAACACAACTCATGATATGGTCAAAACGTCCACCCCGGCCCACATCCAAAACAGCAAGAAACGGGGTGGTGTGGGGGAAAGGGACTCTCATCCACTGCTGGTGGGAGTGCCGTGGTCCAGCCCTTTGGAAAACAATATGGACATTCCTCCGAAAGCTAGATATTGAGCTCCCATTGATCCAGCAATAGCACTCGGGAAATACCGAGACCGAAAAACACAAGCAGAAACACTATCTGTACTTTTTATTCATCCTGGCTTTCCTTAGCTAGAATCTGGAAACAACCTAAATGCCCGAGAACAGAGGACTGGCTAAGAAACTGTGGTTCCCTAGGACATGCGGCGAGGGATTAGAATTTACCGAAGGTGGAAGGTGCTGAGGAATTAGTCGAAGGAAAGGACAGATATAGAATGACTGCATAGGATATAGACAGTGTTGGTGTGGCAGATTCTCACACTGAAATACACAAAGAGATTAAGTGTACCTAACTATCGCGGGCACCCTGTATAAGAGGGAGAGAGTGCAGAGACAGAGAGAGAGATAGAGAGAGAAAGAGAGGAAAATGGGGTCCTGCATTAAGGCGGGGGGGGGGTGGGAGGGGAGGGGTACATTGGGGGGGAAATGGGGCACTGGTGGAGGGATGGGGTGCTGGAATATGTTACAAGAACCATTATGAACACCTGTAATTGTATGTTTCACGGTGGTATAAAACAAAATAAAAAAAAAAAAAAAAAGCAAAGTCTACAACTACAAGGAATGTTAAAAAAATATTTGGTTTAAAAAAAAAAAAAAAAACGTCATTTGACTTTATTTACATATCTATTTCTTTAGTTCACTTCGCACTTGTAATTTAGACAATTTGTCACTAGCAGTAGTATCATCTTGCTCTGAGAAAAAGCTCCAAGAAGTTCATGCTATTCCAGCTGACTTTCTATCCTGTAACTGCTTTATACCACTGTGTTTCATGTTAGAAAGTGATGTCCTGTCTGAGCTCTCTACCATATCTGTTGCTTGTTACAGTGTTAAATATCAAGTTTAATCTGGACTCACCTAGGATGTGTTTCTGAATTGAAATCAACAATGGTAAAGGGCATTAGGGACAGAGTTGGGGGGTATACTTGATTTTTCTTTCTATTCCCTAGAGCTCTTCCGCCTCCCAGTAGAACTCTCAACCTTGAGGTTACAGCAGTATGGGCAGAGGCAGACCAAATATAGGAACTTAACTGGGTCTTTTTTTTTCTTTTTTGCACCACACCTGGCAATGTTCAGGGGTTAATCCTGGCTCTACACTTAGGGATTACTCCTGGTGGTGCACAGGGGACCATATGGGATGCTGGGGATCAAATCCAGTCAGCCACAAGCAAGGCAAACCCCATAACCACTGGACTATCACTCTGGCCCCTGAACTGGGTCTTTCTTTACCAGGAACCACATATTCTGTCTTTTGAAACTTAACTTTTAGTTTGATAAAAGTCATTGACTTTTCCTTTTAATAGTCTTGCATGGTTTGGCAGGAAAACCCATTCCCACAGATCACCTTGATATAGGCAGATGCATCTGGAGTACATTGTATATTACAAAGTTTCCAGGCACTCAGCAACAGTTTTCATTTCTTTCATTCCTGCCCGGGTCCTATCCCATCTACTAGAATTTTTTAGGAGTTGATCATTCTGTCCTGGTTCTTTCTCATGTGAGACCCTGGGTTTCCCTATTCCAGTCTTCTGGAGTTTAATTTTCTGTCTTAGATGACTGTGCTTCTGTGTTATGTGTCGAAACTAAGTTCACATTTCACACACATTTCACTATTCTATGAGTTGTTGCATAATTTAAAACTGATGGGGCATTACTGCTTTCCCTCCCCAAATATTCTTTTTTAATTTATTGTTATTTATTTTTATTTTTGGGACACAGCTTGCAATGCTAAGGGGTTACTCCTGACTCTTTGCTCAGGAATTACTCCTGGCAGTGCTCGATGCTGGGGATCAAACAGGGTTGACTGAATGCAAGGCAAATGCCCTACTTGCTGTACTTTCGCTCCGGTCCCTCCCCCAAATATTCTTAAGTCTATTATCTTTCTATAACCTCTATTAAATTATATATGTTCTTTTTGTTTTGTTTTGGAGTCATATCCAGTAGTGTTCAGGACTTGCTCCTGACTCTATGCTCAGGGATTCTCCTGGGGATCCAAGAACCATATGGAGTGCCAAGGATAGAGCCCTAATCAGCACATGGAGATAATTATCTGCCCCCATTACTATATCTCAGGTCCCTGTGATAGGCTGGTCTGCTGGGTGGAGTTCTGACGAGGAGGGAAGTCCAGATGTGGAAATGGAGGCCTTCATGGAGTGGGGAGTCATCTGGATTGTTGTGAGGCTCTGCTGGGGTGGAGGGCCAGAGCTAGAACCCACCATCCCTCCAGGGTGCTTCGTGACTGGCTGGGCACAGGGAGAGCCAGTAGAAGCTCTGCCCCATGTCTGTGAGTCTCTGGATCAGCATACCTGAGCATGATTTAAAAAAGACTGCTGCAGGGTGGATCTCGATGAGCCGGGCTGTGTTAGGCTGGTCTGCTGGGTGGAGTTCTGACAGGGGGAAGTTCGGATGTGGAAATGGAGGCCCTCATGGAGTGGGGAGTCATCTGGATTGTTGTGAGGCTCTGCTGGGGCGGTGGGCCAGGGCTAGAATCCGCCATATCCCTCCCGGGTGCCTAGTGAGCAGCTGGGCACAGGGAGAGCCAGTAGCAGCTCTGCCCCATGTCTGTGATTCCATCCATTTATAGGCAAATTTTATAACTTCATTTTTCCTAACAGCTGCATAGTATTCTATTGTGTAGATGTACCAAAATTTCTTTATTCAGTCATCAGTTCTAGGACATTATGGTTGTTCCAGATTCTGGCTATTGTGAGTAGTGCTGCTATGAACATAGAAATGCAGATGGTGTTTCTGCTGTGTGTTTTTGGCCTCCCAGGGTATATTCCTAGGAGTGGTATGGCTGGGTCAAACGGGAGCTCAATTTCTAGTCTTTGGAGTAATATCATATTGTTTTCCAAAATGGCAAAATGTAGCCAGTCCCACAAAATGGCTGTACATCGTCCACATTCCAACAAAAAATGAATTCGGACTTCCTGTCTAACACCATGCACAAAAAGCAGATCAAAATGGATTAAAGAACTCAATATCAGACCTGAATCCATAAAGTACGTCAAAGAAAAATACAGGAAAAACCCTCTATAATATTGAAGCTAAAGGCGTCTTCAAAGATGAAACACCACTAACAAAGCAAATAGAAGCAAAAATAAACATATGTGGCTACCTGAAACTTAAAAAGTTTCTGCACCTCAAATAAAACAGTGACCAAGATACAAAGACCAGTCCACAGAATGGGAGAAAGAATATCCACCCAATACTCATCATATAAGGGATTAATATCCAGGATATATCAGACACTGGTAAAACTTACAAGAAATAAACAGCCAACCCCATCAAAATATGGGGGAGAAGAAATGTACAAAACTTTGACAAGGAAGAAATTCAAATGGACAAAAGTCATATGAAAAAATGTTCAACATCACTAATTATCAGTGAGATGCAAATCAAAACAACAATGAGATATCATCTCACACCACAGAGACTGGCACATATCCAAGAGCACAGACAAGAAATTCTGGCGTGGATGCAGGAGTAAGGGGCTATGTATTATTATTACTAGTTCTTTTCTACCAGGAATCTTAGAATCCATGGTTACCAACAGAAGACCACACCATTACCAACACCACTATCACTGCTTTAACAAGAGTGAATTTTTTGGACCTCTAATCTCCATTAGAATTCTCTACCACGAGAAATTTACCTTAAGAACCCGAAACTGTAAAAGTTGGAGCTATAGTACAACTGGTACTGCATTTGCCTTGCACTTGTCTGATCTAAATACCAGACACCCCATATGGTACCCTGACCACCACAGGAGTGATCACTGAGCACAGATCCAGGAGTAAGCCCTGAGTAATCTTTGGGTGTGGCCCCCAAACAAAAAACAAAACAAAACAAAACAAAACAAAAACAAAACAAAACAACAAAAAAAAGAACATGAAACTGGCTACAGAATACAAGATAGCTCCTGAATGGCTCTCTTGTGTTATGTTCTAAAGAACATTATTGTCTCCCTGCTATAGAGAATATCAGTCATGTGGATAAAAATAATAATACACAGTTTTACTTGTACATTTTTATCTACAGGAAAATTTACTTTTGTTACAGATGGTGATTCCCTTTATATATTGTGTTGTTGGTCAGAATAACATGAAGTCAGGACATGTTGTGAGTGGTAGGACAGAATGTATTTCTTTGTATCAAAAGTAGTGTTAGTGTACCCACAAGATCCCAATTCATTTAATTCTATGAGACTAACTGTTTTAATTTTATTTCATAGGATAAGCTACAGGAAACAAACTTTTATACAAAAAATTCCTACATAGTGGAAAAAGTATTTACTATAAAAGATAAAGGATAAAGTTATAATGCTTTGTACTAAAAATGACTCCATATTCTTTCAGTAATTCAAAAGATTCCCATTTTCTCTATGTTATCACTAGCACTTATCACTAGCACATATTTTCTATATTTTTATGGCAAGCATTTAATGGGTGTGAGGTTTTGAATTTTGCTACATTTTCCCTTTTTCTTCTTTTATCTAAACACTGTGGTCTACAAAGTACAAAGTTTTTCACAATATAGTTATTAGAAAGATTCACTGTTCATCACCAATCCCACCACCAGTGTCCCCACCCACCAGCAGAGACCTGCATTTCCCACGCACCCCCCCATCCACATCTCCTTGCCTACTTCTTTAGACAGTATCAATTATGTTGATCATTACGTTCCATATAAAGGAATGGTATTGATAAAGTCATGACTTTAATTCCTGGATTGTATGGAAGTCTGACCAATTCTGATCTTGGATTCACTTTCTGGGTTTCCAGAGCACAGTGGTTTTCTGCTGTGAATCGCAGACACACCAGCACGACACCTACGGACAACACATTTCAGAGTCCAGAGTGCAACCATTACATGATGGAACCCCACTCGACAACACATTTCACAATTATCTCCACGTCTATTTGAATTTGTCCTATGCATACACCGAATAATCTATTCTCTATTGCTTGTTGGAGCCACTTCTCTAAATATGTTCAATGAATATGACCTTAGATAAAAGTCACTGGAGATTCTTAAATTTCCATTGTGCCATTTGAGTCCTCTGTATAGGAAATTATCGATATGTTCCCACAGACCACACATTGTGCATACACACTTGTATTTTTATGAAATGTGATGGGATACCTGTTGGATGAGTATGCCAGGTTTTGAGAACCACGTAGCCCTACTTTGGGAGTGGGGCTCTGAACGAGGTGTGAAGTCTGAACCTTGAAAATGCTACAGCTATGGTACATAAGGATTTCCAACCTCTGAGAGTCGGAGGGGTGCGAGAACCAGAACCTGCCCCCTTGCAGGGCACCTCATCAGCCTAGCACATGGTGAGCAGGCAGCAGCTTGGCCCCTGTGCTTGTGTACCTGGATTCTGGCTGACAGCACTGGCAGCAGTCTTGGGGGGGCCTGAGTGGGCCCACCAGTCCTTTTTGGAGTGAATCAAGGTGGGAGAAGGGGGCCCCAGCTTCAGCTCCATGAGAAACTTGGTGAATTCAGCAGCCTAGTCCTGCATACGCTTGAACTCAGCTTCTCTCTTATGTGGGTCTCTGATGAGCTGTGGAGTTGGAACCTTGAGAATGGCTGTAGTTGTGGCTTGTGAGGTTTCTGGCCTCTGAGAGTCTGTGTTGGGGTGGGCGAGGATCATAACCTGTCCCCCTTCCAGGTCACCTCAGCCTAGCACGGAGGGTTAGCATGCCGACATATTTTCTTATATGTATACACGGTTCATGATAAGAACGTTTTCAGATTATGATTAGGCATTTATATAACTTATTTGGTAAAATATGTATTCAAATATACTACCCACTTAAAAATTGAATTTATGGGGTTGGAGAGATCTATAGGCGATAAGGTTCTTGACTTACACACAGCTGACCTAGATTTGATCCCATCTCAAAATGTAGTTCCCTAAGCATCACAGAAAAGTGCTCCCTGAACACAAAGCCAGGAATAAGCCTGAGCCTAGCTGGTTGTAAACATTCCCTCCAAAATAATGGGCTAAAGGGGTTTTAGTGTTTATTGAAGTTAGTTTCTCAAATTTTTTGTTTCAAGCAATTCATGAGACTGACGTGTTGTTCCTCCATACTGCTCTCATAATTGGAGTTTGGTTGCTAGAAGGACAAATTAACTAGCACGGTCCGAGCCCAGAACTCAGAAGCAAGCTGCACGGAGGCTAAAAGAACTCTATATTTTCTTTGCCTGGGGATCAACACTTGAAATTTTGTTATGATAGGAAATGATAGGAAAACAGAATTAGAAATAAAACAAGAAGAAAAAATCTCTGGTTCTGTGAACTGATTAAGATCATAATGGGCGCAAAGCAGCAGTTCCACCAATTATGCCTCTTTACTAGAATCCTCAGCAGGGGTTGAGAAACCCTATTCTAGAGTATAATGCAAAAAGGAAAGAATTATGCCTTAATACAATTAATAGAGCATGTGAGACTCTTAGAAAATAAATGTTTATTGGTACCAAAATTACAGCAAATCTGTTGAAAGGAAAGTAATTTTATTTAATAACCTATAGTGTCCCATTCATTTCAAACCAACAAACTTAGTCTTCTTTGCTGAACACATTCCTATAACCCTAAGGCTGCACCTTAGCTATATATGTGTATAGTATAAGATTTTCCCCTAAGTATAAAAAAGTGGGGGCTGGAGCAATAGTTGAGCAGGGAGGGAATTTGCCTTGCACATGGCCAACCAAGTTTCAATACCTGGCATCCTATACGGTTCCCGAGCACCACCAGGAGTAATTCCTGAATGCAGAGCCAGGAATAATCTCTGAGAATTGCCAGGTCTGACCCAAACAGACAAAAAAATAAGTCATGCATACATCATTGTAGGTTATAAATCATGAGTAAGTGGTTGAATATTAATAATAAAAAGGTAAATTTAAAGAGGAATTAATAGTAAAAAGGAACAAAGAATAATAAAGTTAAATAAATAAAAACTGATTTATTTGGATCTAGGAATAGGAGAAGATGGAAAGTTAATAATAGTGAACTTTTATAATTCACCAACATCAAGGGAAGTTATGCATTATGTCCATAATTTTAAATTGGGAGCTTTTCAAACAAGTATATTTAGAATAATAACATCGTAAATAATGAGGTGATTCAATTTTTATAACAGCATGGTGAAAGCTGTTATTACAAAATCTTTAACACTAACAGGACAACAGGCACAACTCTAATTTCTTCATTTACCTCAATCTGATTCTTAGGTTCTTGGTGCCTAGTTGACCATAATATATCCTATCCTCGCTCAAAGATGGTAGCACCCATCTTTATGCTTTCACTATCTATTGGGGATACTCTGATGGCTCTCTGGGGCAGGAGGTGCACCAATAAATGTGCTGTACAAAGATTCAGCACTCCAACTCTGCATCTTTTTTTCATGAATTTGCAGAGAACAGGCAGCCAGGGTACACTTGTGATCCCACTCCCTGAGTACAGAGAACATTAATGCTAGATGCTCTGACATTATTGTAAGAACCTCCTTGATTTTAGAGGTGTTGTGTTTAGCATTAGGTCAGCATGCTTCTTGCAACCAAAGAGTCTCTCAAATTCATAACCGTTTTTTCTTCCCCTCCATCCAATAGCACCACAACCTATAAATCCCCTAATGTGCTCCATCTTTATAGGGTACTGAATAGCCTTTTTACCTGCTTTCCTGGAATTTGGGTCAAATAGGGTGGGTGGAAATGAGCCAAAGTAGAGATGGCAATAGAAAATCAGATATATCTGGATAACTATAATCAGAATTCACCTTGCCTAAGAGAATCAGTCAAACAATGGAAGAGATTTATTTTTTTTCTGAAATAATTTAACAGCATAAAATCAGGGAGTGAAACATATCACTAGAACCTGAAAAATGAGTGAATTTTAGTTTTGCCTCATACAATATGGTCATATATTGTTGCAGGACTCCTTTAAGGGCCGCTGCATTAGCACACTAAAGGGCCTACGGAGGTGCAGGGAGGGATTATCTAAGGACATTTAACACTCCCTGCTTTCCATAACAATGGGAGGAAGGTCTGAGTTGCAGGGATATAAACAGCCGGTTTTCACTCACGCGTCTTTGGGGCTGTGGCGCGCGTGAGCGGTCGCCCTGCTTGGAAGTGTTCTTCTCCTTTCCCAAAGCTATACACGTGTGTGGTCGCCATCTTGGCCTACACGTGGCTGGGGTTCTAGCCTGGAATCCTAAGCATCGGGTTTTTCCTTTGCTGATTTGTATGCCTGAACCTGTGATAAGTAAAGTCTTTTAAAACCTCACCGGATCCCTGAGTGCTCATCCATTCCTCGCCGGCCGGGGTAGAAGGGAACTCGCTTCCGCACTGTCGGGACCCCCGACAATATATGATAATACAATTTTAGTAATGATTTCTTAAGTTTGTGTTAACTTGCTTTGTGGCCACCTGCAGGGATCCCCATTGCTGACTCTGCTCAGGTTTCCTGGTGTTGCTCAGGATAGTATATGTGGTTCCAGGGCGTGAACTGGGCATGTCTATGTGCATCGCAAACACCTTCTCCACTATAGTATCTTTCCAGTGTCAAATTCTTTTTAATTTTTTCTAATGCTTATATAAAGAATTAGCACATTTTTACAATGACTGATTTTGTAACCACAGTATAAATCAAGTAAGAGGTCAGCGCGTGCCACATAAGCCACAACCGTAGTTCAAATCCCACCACTTCTTTCCCAGACCACGACCATGACCTACAAACCTAGTTACATACTTTCCATAGTAATTCTTGGTACATCAATCTTGATGTTCTACTTACTAATTTTCATTTGAAACTCTTCAAGGATCTTTAGTTTTCTCACAAATAAATTCAAATTAAAAATATACTGAACTGTATCTTTTATGACCTTATTGAATGATCCCACCATATCCACACCCTAGATTTAACTCTCTGGAATTTTTTTCTTTTTGTTGACTCTTCAGTTCTCCAATAAACTTTTGCACCTGGCCTTTTCTCTTTTGTATATACTCACCTTCATTAATAAGACGCGACTTTGAAAGTCTTCTACTTTGACCAACCATCTGTACTTCATTATAAGCTTCCAAAATACTCTCAATTTTCCTATGAGATCATTTACAACTGTAAACTAGTTTTTCAAGGATTTTAGATACTTCTACTATTAGAAAACAAAATGAAGGATAATCATATGCAATTTATATCTATGCCTTGGATGCTTTCTCACTGGCAATAGCATTAACAACAATGGTATAACATCAAATAAGGCAAAATTAACAAATTGTGACATTTTCCCTGATTTAAAACCAATTTGATTGCTAAGGCATTGATTCACAATACTAAAACAATCAAGAGTATAGTTTCTGTTTTGCAGGTCTCACCATAGCAAACGACAAAATTCCAATCACAGCATCCATTCAAAATGTGTTTTTTTGAATGTCTTCACCGCCATTCAGTACCCCTTCAGATAATCAACAGAATTTTTTTTATTTATTTTATTTATTATTTATTTATTTTCTTTCTTTATATGTTATACCCGATGACTCTCAGGGGTTACTCCTGGCTCTTTGCTCAGGAGTTATTTTTTGGCAGTGCTCAGGGGACCATAGGGGATGCCTGGGTCAAACCATGGTCGGTTCCGTGTAAGGCAAACACTCTACCCGCTGTGCTATTGCTCTGGCCCCAACAGAATTTTTTAGAGTCTAAGAATTACTTTGTTTATTTTCCAGTCAATTTTCTTTTATTATGTTATAATTTATATATCACTGACACCATCTAGAAGATTTATTTCACTTCCTGACTTATGTTACTTATCATAATCACCTGAAATTGCATCCTTGTTTTTACAAAAGACACAATTTCATCTTTCTTTAAATAGCTGAGTTGTATTTCTTTGGATATATATTATATAATTTCTTTATGCACTCATCAACTAGGAACTTATACTGATTTCATGTTTGAGATTTTATGAATAATATGGTTAAAAACTTAAAAGTACATATAATTTGACATCATTTATCTTTAATAATGCTAAGATGTATACAGTGCTATACAGTACTGGAAAAAAGAAAGTGGTATTAGCTTCTTAATTATTTCCAATTGGCATGCATTTTAGTTCTTCAGTTTAATTTTTTGGAGTAACACCTCCAAACCCTATAATACTAATATCCCAGTAGGAAGACACAAGATTTGATGAGAATCTAATGAAGAAGTCAACTAATCTCATCTAACAAAACATCAGTAGGGAAGCTTCACTTGCAACCACAGCTTCATAATAATTCAGACAGCAACTCAATGTTCCCATTGTGAGGTACAACTTTCATAAATTTCTCTTATGGAAGAATTTTTGATCATTCCTTTAACCACTTAATGGTAACAAGAAGTATAATATAATTGTTGTGAGCCTACTACAGGAGCAGGCTTGAAGGGTGGTTGGGAACATGGAGACAATGGTGGAGGGAAGGTGGCAGAGATGGTGGGATTAGGGTGTAATATGGAATGCCTATAACAAGTACATTGTGAATAACTTTGTAATCAATTTTGCTTCAATAAAATTGAGAAAAAAAATTTATAAAATAATTACCCAAGCCATTAGCTAAATGACTTATATGCATGAAACAGAAGTCCTTTGTTTGGGACTTTAGTAACTTTCTGGATAGCAAGGCATGTGGTGTAGCAGAGAAGTGTCTGTTAACCTGGTTGGATATATGGGTTTTGGTAAGATATTACAGAGTCTCTATGAGGCCAATTAAATATGAATTTCAATGAAAATGTAAGTAAACTAGTTCTAAATGAATATATAAAGACATAGACAGTAACAACTGGAAACAAGGTGGTAGCTCAAGAATGAAATATACTTATTGTGCCTGAGTCATATGAAATGAAACATATATAGTGACTGAATATGCCATTGTTGAATATAAAAAAGATGAAGTTCCAGTGAGCATTAAGCAAACCTTTTAATACATTTGCTAGACTATAGTAAAGGAAATAGGATCAATCCTGTGAGTGTGTATCCCCTGCAATAAATCTGCATAATTAGCAGCAGACTCTAAAAGAGGTATACAAAACTGTGTGCTGTGTAATCTTTAAACACATATCTCTACCATATAAGCATCAAAAGTTGGAACTAATATCTTTGTCAAGTGACAGAATTATGATGTGAGCCTATACTAAGTGAGAAAACTTGACTTCAAACCCCACCAATGTGGTCAGAGGGATGGGAAATAACATGTTCATATAATTTATATGAAATACTGGGCACATGTACTAACTCATCATCTCACAACTCTTTTAGGATTGGATGGTTTAGACAATTTCATCCATGGAATTTTGTAAATAACTAATCTATTTTAAAAATCTATTTTAAAAAAGCTGTTCCTTTCCTCGCCTCTCAACACTTGCCCATTAATACTCATATGTTTCTTCTTTCTGGAACTATAATGAAATGTGAAGTAAGTTATGGCCTTATTAGTGAATTTTTCCAGTAGATTATTAACAGAGGTGATATAGCTTATTTCTAATTATAGGTCAAGATCTGAGTTTTTACAACATCTTGACTGTTCTTTCTCAATGTCCTCTAGCAAAAAAAAATAAAAAAAATCTTAAATGAATCATGCAATTGAAGTATATCAGTCTGGAATTACTATAAGAAGTTCCTTGATAATGTGCTAAATCAGAAAACATGATTTGGTTGTGAGAAAGAAATAATACTGGAATATGTTAAACCATTGAAATTTTGGAAGTTTTCAATGACGTATTGTCAAATACCTTTACTAAGAAGCAAGAAAAGTAAGAGCCAGGTATACAAATACAAAAAGATTGTATCCTGATATGGTTCATAGAATTGTTTGGTGAAATATCCCTTCTGTCCCCTTTTATTTTCCCAATATCTCGTCTAATATCTTACCCATTACAAAGTCAGTTAACATAGATGTTTGTAATGTACATGGTAAGAACATCCAACTAAAATTGCTGAAATTCTTCTTATGAAATGACACTGCTGAGGGCTGAAACTGCAGAATTAACTAAAATTTAACTAAAATTAACTAAATTTCACATAATTAACTAAAATTAACTAAATATATTTAATATTTTTCAAAACATTGAAAATAAAATGTAAGATGTATAAAATCTGTCTAATAAAAGATGCTACAACTTTCTGACCTATTTCTGAGTTCATGTTCTGCTGTGGAGAGGCATACAAAGCATAACATGGGGAACTGATTTATCCCCTTTGGGTGGCTGCATATACCAACATCTAATAGTCTGCAGAGATATTTCAAGGTAAAATCCTGCAGCCCCCCATTTCTGTCTGAGATACGCATTTATTTAAACTTGGAAATTTCCTGTCACTCTACTTAGTATGTGTCCATTGCTTTTCCTACTATGAAGCCCATATTCTCTTTTTGAGCACATATCTCTCTTTCCTTTCCCTCCTTCCACAAATAAACTTATTTTAATTAAAAGAGAGAGGAGGAATGCCATTGACAATGGCACAAAGATGTGAAAGTGTGATGTACTTTACAGGTAATAAAAACTCTTATGTAAGTCTAGAGCTTAAGATAAAAATAGTAATAGAAAGCATTGATTCTGGGTCTCATATTCAACTGACCTTCAGTAATCTTATTCTTCATCTTATTAAGTCAATCATCCCTATGCTTATACCTCAAACTTGTTATTACAAGCAATTTACTGACTCCTTTTAGCAAACAATTAGCTCTTTGATTACCATATTTAATCCATTCAACTCACCTACTCAATTGTGTGATCACAGAAAATCTTCAACTTCATTGATAATTCCGATGTTTCCTTTTTCTCTTAGTAACCACTTCTTACCCAATCACATTTTTATCATGTATCATAAAATAGTTTAGTACTAGTTTATATCCTGTAATTAGTAAAAAAATTTTTAATAATTTCAATTTTTATTTTCTTGGAGGTGAGCATATCTAACAGTGCTCAGGGATTGTTCTTGGCTCTGTGCTCTGTGATCACTCCTGGTAGGCCTCAGGGGACCTGAATGGGGTTATGGAGATTAAACAAGAATCAGCCTCGAGATCTCCGTGCTCTTCCCACAAGGTGTGTTCCCACAGCGGCAGCCCCCTGACCACTGGGTTCCAGGAGAAAAGGCTCCAGCTTTGAGGAGGGGATCGACCCCCACCCATCTGCGCAGGAACTCCCTCTGACGCCATCCAGCCCCGCGCCCAGCAGATCTCCGAGCTCTTCCCACCAGGTGCGTTCCAGCGGCGGCAGCCCTGACCACTGGGTTCCAGGAGAAAAGGCTCCAGCTTTGAGGAGGGGACCGACCCACACCCATCTGCGCAGGAACTCCCACTGCAAGACCCCCCACCCTGACCCACTGACACCGGAACCACCCACAGACACCCCAAAATTCAAAACCGCCGTGAACGCTAGCGCTGCCTGCGAATTATATTCTATCTACCTGACATAACACTAGCATTGGCCCCTACACTCTTTGCTATACGTCCCTAGCTGTAAAGTAATTCAGGCACAACTAACTTTACTGACTAGTCACCCAGAACACTCATTTTCAACCTACGATAGTCATTATGGTAAAGCAGGGCGAAAAGTCCCTCAAGTTCTACGATTGAAGTTATTAATACTGATGAGTCCAGCAATAATGATGAGCTATATAACCTCTCTGAAAAGGAATTTCGTAAGCAACTGTTAAAGATGTACAAGGAAATAAAAGAAACAATGGAATACAAACTCAGTAAAGTACAGGAGGAAATGAGAGCAGAATTGAGTAAATTTCAGACCACAGTACAAGCAGAAATGACAGATATTAAAAATGAGGTAAGTGAACTGAAAAACACAGGAGGAGGCCTCCAAAGCAGAGTAACAGCTACGGGAAGAAAGAATTAGTGATCTCGAAGACGATGTTCAGAGATTCTGTAGACAACACCAGAAGATGGAAAAAAAGACTCACAATCAACGAACAGACTACTAGACAAAATCGGGATGAAGCCAAAAGGAACAACATATGCATCATTGGGGTGCCAGAAGGGCAAGAAGAAAACCCTGATGAAGAAGAAACTGTCAAAGCTATCATCGCTGACAAGTTTCCCGAACTGAAGAAAGCATGCTCCCAGATACAGGAGGTCCGGAGGATACCAGCTAAAAAGAAACCCCAATAAGAATACTCCAAGACACATCCTTATTAAAATGACAAAAACAATAGACAGAGATAGAATACTGAAAGCAGCAAGATCAAAGAAGGAAATCACATACAAAGGAGCATCCCTGAGATTTACAGCAGACTTCTCAGATGAAACACTCCAAGCCTGAAAACAATGGTGGGATATTGTGAAAAGACTCAATGAACTTCAGGCCTCACCAAGAATTCTTTACCCAGCTAGACTTACTTTCAGATGTGAAGGAAAGATACACAACTTCATGGATAAACAACAACTTAGGAAATTCATAGACTCAAAACCAACTCTAAAAGAAGGATTGAAGGGTCTATTGTAAAATAAGACAACCCAAAACCACAACAACGTTAAACAGAAAGATGGCACAAAATCCAATGACAATGATCTCTCTCAACGTCAACGGTCTAAATGCACCAATTAAGAGACACAGGGTGGCAAAATGGATTAAAAAACTGAGTCCAACATTCTGCTGCCTACAAGAAACACATCTGAATAGCCAGAGCAAACACAGACTCAAAGTCAAAGGCTGGAAGACCATTCTCCACGCAAACAACCCTCCAAAAGGCGGATGTGGCCATACTCATATCTGACAATATAGATTTCAGGCTGAAAAGGTCAAAAGGGACAATGAAGGCCATTTCTTAGTAATTAAGGGGTATGTATACCAGGAAGAAATCACACTGCTAAACATATATGCGCCAAACGAGGGGCCAGTAAAATACTTAAAACGACTATTAATAGACCTCAAAGAAGACATTAACAGTAGCACAATAATAGTCGGAGACTTCAACACTGCCTTATCGACTATGGATAGATCGACGAGGCTGAAACTCACCAGGGAAATACTGGACCTGAAGGAAGAAATAGAAGAAAGAGAGCTGGTTGATATATACAGGGCTTTTCATCCCAAAAAAAGCTGAATACACTTTTTTTTTCCAGTGCACATGGAACATACTCCAAGATAGACCATATACTGAGCCACAAAGCATACCTCAACAAAATAAAAAAGATTGAAAATGTGTCGACTATCTTTTTCAGATCACGATGCACTGAAAATAGTAGTGAACCATACACAGAAGCAGGGAGCTAAACCAAACACCTGGAATCTAAACAGCTCACTGCTGAACAACAAATGGGTCATAGAAGAAATCAAACAGGAAATCAAAAGATTCTTAGAAACAAATGACAATGAAGATACCAACTATCAGAACTTGTGGACACAGCAAAAGCTGTGTTAAGAGGAAAGTTCATAGCTCTGCAAGCATTCATCAGAAAAGAAGAAAGGGACCATATAAATAACCTGACCTCACAGCTGAAAATATTAGAAAAAAGACCAACAAGGGGAAGCCCAACCCAGGCAGAAGGAAGGAAATAGTGAAACTTAGGGGAGGAAATCAACGACCTGGAAGCGAAAAAAAAACAATCCGAAAGATTAATGAAACCAAGAGCTGGTTTTTTAAAAAATTAAACAAGATCGACAAGCCACTGGCAAGACTTGTAAGGACAGGGAAAAGAGAGAACCCAAATAAACAGAACCAGAAATGAAAATGGTGACATCACAACAGAAAAAACAGAAATACAAGAGATCATCAGAGGTTATTTTGAGAACGTGTATGCCACAAAACATGAGAACCTAGAAGAAATGGATAAATTCCTGAAGTCCTATAACCTCCCACGATTGAAACAAGAAGACCTCCAATACCTAAATAAGCCTATCACCATCGGGAAATTGAAAGAGTAATTAAAAAGTCTGCCCAAACACAAAAGCCCAGGTCCAGATGGGTTCACTGGCGAATTCTACCAAACCTTTAAGGAGGGACCTACTGCCAGTCCTGTTCAAGCTCTTCCAGGAAATAGAAGAAACAGAAACACTCCCAAACAGCTTCTACAAGGCGCATATCACCCTGATACCCAAAGCAGGGAGAGACAATACAAAGAAGGAAAATTACAGACCAATCTCCTTGATGAACACAGATGCTAAGATCTTCAACAAAATATTAGCAAACAGAATCCAAAGACTCATCAAAAAGATCATACATCATGACCAAGAAGGATTCATCCCGGGAATGCAAGGATGGTTCAACATTCGGAAATCAATCAACATAATACATCATATAATAAGAGAAAAAAAATAAAAACCATATGGTCCTATCTATAGATTCAGAAAAAGCATTTGACAAGATCCAGCACCCATTCATGATTAAAACCCTCCAGAAAATGGGAATTGAAGGAAGCTTCCTCAAGATAGTCAAAGCCATCTACCAAAAGCCCACAGCGAGTATCATTCTCAATGGGGGAAAAATTGAAAGCCTTCCCCTTAAGATCAGGAACACGACAAGGTTGCCCTCTCTCACCTCTTTTATTCAATATAGTACTGGAGGTACTCGCCATAGCAATCAGAGAAGAAAAGGACATTAAGGGCACCCAGAGAGGCAAGGAAGAAATCAAGCTATCATTATTTGCAGATGACATGATATTATACCTAGAGAACCCTAAACTCTCGACCCAAAAACTCTTAGAAACAATAGATAGGTATAGTTGAGTGGCAGCGTACAAAATCAATACCCAAAAGTCAGTGGCTTTCCTATACACAAAGAGCGAAAGAGAAGAAAGGGATATTAAGAAATCGATTCCATTCACAATTGTGCCACAGAAAATCAAATACCTAGGAATCAGCTTAACCAAGTGTGTAAAGGACCTATACAAAGAGAACTACAAGACACTGCTTCCAAGAAATAAAAGAGGACACGATGAAATGGAAACACATTCCCTGCTCATGGATGGAGAGAATTAATATTGTCAAGATGGTAATACTCCTAGAGCTTTGTACAGATTCAATGCGGTTCCTATAAGGATTCCCCATGACATTCTTTAAAGAAATTGACCAAACACTTCTGAAATTTGTATGGAATAACAAACCCCCACGGATAGCTAAAGCAATCCTTGGGAAGAAGAAGATGTGAGGGCATCACCTTTCCCAATCTCAAACTGTACTACAAAGCAGCAGTAATTAAAACAGCGTGGTACTAGAATAAAAACAGACCAGTAGACCTATGGAATAGAGTTGAGTATCCTGACACCCACCCTCAAAGAGACATGATCAGTTAATCTTTGATAAAGGTGCAAAGAGTCCAAACTGGAGTAAGGAAAGCCTCTTCAACAAGTGGTGCTGGGAAAACTGGACAGCTACATGTAAAAAAATGAATTTGGACCGGTGTCTAACACATTGCACAAAAATCAGATCAAAATGGATTAAAGATCTCAATGTCAGACCTGAATCTATAAAAGTACGTTGAAGAAAATATAGGAAAAACCCTCCATGACATCGATGCTAAAGACATCTTCAAAGGTGAAACACCATTAACAAAGCAACTAGAAGAAAATATAAACATATGGGAC
>JAJIBD010022248.1:0-11411 GCA_021461705.1 Cryptotis parvus | reverse complement strand
CTGCAGTGTTGGAGGACATGTTTAGCTAATCTGGGAGTTTTGTTGTTTTGCTTCACTCCCAGCTTAATCTTATTTAAGCCAATGTTCATTCTAATGAGATCTCTCTTTCATGTAAACACTACTAGAGGGTGTGGCGATTTACAGAAGTCACCTTTGATTGAATAACTTCTGACTTATACATCTACTAAGACTTCTATGTTTTCTAGATTGGGCACAGCTCCTCTTTATACCCACTGCACCCAACGTGGGACAGTTAGAATTTACCAGAGACTACCACCCTGGCTACGCTGAGACTAAAGGAAGACATAGGAAGGATCATATTAGTTTGCTCTAAGCAGGCGAGTATGACCCTTTCAGCACATGAGAACAAGAATACTCAGAATCACCCTGGTGCAGATAATAATAAGGACCTTGTGGGTACCATCTAGATTACATGAAGCTCCTGAAGATAAGATGTATTACTTTATATCAGCCTCTCTCTCCAGTGTTTACATAAGAGATAATCACTGGATTAGTCCTTGGTGTAACCTTTGTTTATACCTGCGATAGGGTGTGGCACTACACTCTGTTTAGGGTCCTTTGTTGGCATGACAACCTCCCGATTGGATTACTTTGGTATATAGGGGCTGACTTGAGGCCCCTTCACCTTTTACCTTTTGCCTTTTGGTTCCTCAGCCTTCAGCTTTTGGCTTCCTCTGCTTTGGCTTTTTGGCTTTGGTCTTTTGCTTCTTTGGCCTTTTGTCCATCTTCTAGGTGCTGTGGAAGAGCTTTGTACTATTAAGCCATTTTTGGAACTGCACCGGACTCGTGAGTTTTCATCTGTTCTCCGGCGTCCTCGGAGGTAGAGAGCAACCTCTGTCCTGACACTGTCGGGGACCCCGGCGGCGTTCCCCCGACATTTGGCGTCCCTGCGGCCTCTCCACATCTATACGTCCACCCAGTTACTGATGAACTTTCCTGAAGCTGGGAGAACTTAAACCGTGATAAAATGGGTTACTGAAATTTTTCTTGTTCTGGCTTCAATTCTTCTTTTCAGGTGATACAGTAATCTCGACTTTTGTGATTCCTTGCTTATCTTTCTAGAGAGTCATGAAATTAAATCTAGCAGACAGATATTATTAAGTCTTGACGATAACTCACCAGGAGAAAGAAAAGAAGCATCCAGAGGAGGCAGACTCAAACCGAAAATCTGCCCGAGTTACTACTCCTCCGAAGGAGAAGCCCTCTGATGGAAAGGATACTGGTTTGGAGGGTTTCCCCAGAGTTTTACAAGCCTGATGAGAACCAAGGGGAGTAACGAATTCCTGAGCCTCGTCCAGGCCTCAAAAGCCTTGTAGTTTCTCCTGTTCTCAATTTAATAATGATCAAAGAGCAAAGCTCTGGGAATCCTTGCAACATTCCTCATGACTACTTTTTGTTTTGGCCTTTTTCTGGTGCTAACTCTTATGATTTTTAGATAAAAATCCTGCACCTCTCCCAAAGGGAGTTGAGTGCAAGTTTTGTGAGCAAGCTGTTAAGTTTAAAGTAGAGGCTTTCCGACCTTGGTTTAAGGAAATGAAAGGTCAGATTTCTTGGTAAGTATCGTTATTTAATTCTTCGAAAGAGCTTTAGGCTCTATCTACAGTTGCTCAAGCCACCTTCATGTACACCATGGCATCCCATGGAGACAAGCTAGACAAATTGTCCAAGAATCAGTCCTGTCTGTGCCCTTTACATTGTACATCTCATGTAGTGAGCAAACTCGAGGTTTACAGACAAACCAATTGTGGCAGATGGATATAACTCATACTAACTTCTATTTCCCAACAAAACCTTTCCCCTTCATGTGTATCATCGATACATATTCCCGTTCATATGGGCTGTTCCTATGACGCCTGAAAGAGCTAAATCTGTTTGTTCATTTTTACCCCAGTGCTTCCCGTCATGGGTATTCCCCATACCATAAAAACAGATAATGGTCCTGCTACACCAGCAAAAAAACCTTCAAATCCTTTTGCGAGGAATGGCAGATCAAACATATTACAGGAATTCCATATAATCCACAAGGACATAGAATAGTTGAACGCCCACAGAACAATTTAAAACCTCGGCCAAAGCAACGAACAAGTATGCCTCCAATGGATCTTTATCTTTGAACATTATTCACCTTAAACTTCTTAAATATACCTCAAGGAGATCCCTATACCACGCTGAACGTCATTTCTCAAGAAGATACGTGAACTCAAAACAGTCAATTCACCTATCTGGGTGAAAATTGATGATAAATGGATTGCAGGTCACCTCCTTATTCGGGAAGAGGCTATAGCTTCGCCTTACAGACGATAACCCTGCCAAGAAACTCTGCTCCTCTGCGATTTGTTAAGACTAGAATTTCACCAAGAATCAGAAAACAACTAATTTTTTCAATATAAAGCTTTAAATTTTAAATTGCAAGTTGCTATTTAAACTTCCTGGATTGTCTATTTTATAATGATCTTGTTTTGCAGTCTGGAGATCATGGTTCATGTCTAATATCTTGCCTTACAGCCTAAATGTTTTCTTTCTACAAAAAAAGCGAGGGGGTGGAAAAATGGTGGACTCTGAGAGTAACAATGGCCATCAATAATAAAGTTTCCCTTCGAGTAGAGAGAGACCAATCATGTCAAGTTTCCTTTTTAATGTTTTGCTCACAGGTATTTGCAGAAAAGAACTTGGTTGCTGCAGATTCCTTCATGTTGCTCGAGAGGCTTTGGACTCTGAGCACAGTGCTCATTACAAAAATGTTTGCTAAATCAATGAAAATTGTTTTTCTTAATGATTCTGTTCACAGGATGAGATATTCAATCCAGTAAACCTGCGCTTATGGTGCTCAATACCCGAGACTCCTAAAACAGTGGTCACTAAAAATTTAATAATTTGCAAAACTAATTTTTCTCCCAATGCTCTATTCACAGGAAAAGACACCTTCTCTCACCATCATTTGCTTCTATTTTATATATTCATAAAGTTTTGGACTCATTACCATTTATCACCCTAAATGGGTCATATACAGCCAAGATATTGATCGATCAAATGTATGTGTGCGTATGTGTGCGTGGTGGCCACCATTATGTTTTGTGATTAATGTTGTGTCTATGTTATGTCTCAGCTACTACCTTCACAATTTCTCGACCACTAAGAAACTCTATTACATTCATCAGCTCCACTGCTGATCCACTAGGTTTACCTCAATTTTAAAATCATCAATTCTCATACTTGTTTCCCTGCTCCACCCATGTTGGAGCTTCTATATATTCTTCTCTCCATCCCAGACTTGGATCCCTACAAAGCCTTAAAATCTCTACTTGCGATTAACCTCGGAAAGTGTTTTTGTCTACCAAAATTAAGCTACAGGTACAGTTACCGGTGCCAGTGTTCCCTTGCTGAAAAGCCCTGCAAGACGCCCACACCCGATCTTCCAGACACCTGCTCCAGCGCTCAAGATCCTGTTCCAGAGTTCAAGATATCACACTGATGTTCGGTACCTGTTCCAGCACTCAAGACTCAAGTTCCATAATTCGAGATACTTGTTCCAGTGCTCCTGAAACCTGATCCAGTGTTCCTGATAATATGAGTCCCTGATGATTGCCTCCCGAGACTCATTCCTGTCTTCACCGATGCTGCTGTTCCAGAATCAGTTCTTCAGTTCTTCAGATCTTGTTCCAGAGATGTGACTTCGGGAAATTGATTCTCACTAATTTAGGACAATACAGGCTGTAGTCTGTTATGACCAAACAGCCAGAGACATTTTTTACTATGAACTTTACTCATAAATTATCGGACATGGGACAACATATAATATTACCTTGTACTGGAATTGTTCCTTTTCTGTTTCTCTCTCTTGTATGTATTATTTAGAATACTTGTATTTTTATATTTTTGTAAACAAAAAGGGAGAGTTGTTGGAGGACGAATGTTTAGCTATTCTGGGAGTTTTGTTGTTTTGCCCTTACTCCCCAGCAAATCTTACTTAAGCCAATGTTCATTCTAATGAGATCTCTTCTATGTAAACACTGCTAGAGGGTGTGGCACTTTACAGAAGTCACCTTGATTGAATAACTTCTGACTTATACATCTACTAAGACTTCTATGTTTTCTAGATTGGGCACAGCTCCTCTTTATACCCACTGCACCCAACGTGGGACAGTTAGAACTTACAGGAGACCACCACCCTGGCTAATATTGAGACTATGGAAGACTATAGGAAGGATCCTGACTAGCTTGACTCTAGGCTTAGGAGTATGACCCTTTGAGTACATGAGAACAAGATACTCAGAATCACCCTGGTAGATAATAATAAGGACCTTGTGGGTACCATCTAGATTATGAAGCTCATGAAGTTAAGATGTATCACTTTTATATCAGCCCTCTCTCTCCAGTGTTTTACATAAGAGATAATCTCGGATTAGTCCTTGGTTTATACCTTTGTTATATACCTACAATAGGGGTGTGTAGCACTACACTCTGTTGAGGTTCTTTTGTTGGCATGACAACCTCCCGATTCGGTTCTTTGGTGTATATAAGGGGCTGACGGGGCCCTTGACCTTCTTTTTGTTGGTTCCCTCAGCCTTCAGCTTTGACTCCTTGCTTTTGGCTTTTGGCTTTGGTCTTTTGGTCTTGCGGCCTTTTGCTCCATCTAGCTAGTGCTGTGGAAGAGCTTCTTTGTACTATTAAAAGCCATTTTTGGAACTGCACCGGACTCGTGAGTTTTCATCTGTTCTCCAAGGCCCTCGGAGTAGAAGACAGCCTCTGTCCTGACACTGTCGGGGACCCCGCGGCGCTCCGACAGTCCTGGATAATCCTAAACGGAGGTGGTCGTGGATAATCCTGGGGCCCGTGAGGTGGTCGTGGATAATCCTAAATTTATGGGGTGGTCGATAATCCTGGGGCCCGTGGGGTGGTCGATAATCCTGGGGCCCGCGGAGGTGGTCGTGATAATCCTGGGGCCCGTGAGGTGGTCGTGCGGATAATCAAATTCGTGGATGGTCGGGATAATCCTGGGGCTCGTGGTGGTCACCGGATAATCCTGGGGCCCGTGAGGTGGTCGTGGATAACTCTGGGGCCCGTGGAGGTGGTCGTGTGGATAACTTGGGGCCCGTGGGGAGGTCGTGATAAACTTGGGGCCCATGGGGTGTGTACATGTGGTAATCCGGTACCGAATGAAGCTCCGTGGGACAGAAGGGCCTAATGGTCTAAAAGGAGCATGTCCAGTACGCACCGAGGGTCAGGTAGGGCCTGGCCCCGCTTGGCCAGGTGGGAATGGGCGCATATTCTCTCAGGCCAACTAGTGGGCGCAGGCCAGACCCAGAAAGAGTGAAATCCAGTGTTTATTATGACCAGGCTGAGGTGCTCAGGAATGTTCACCCACTTTGCAACGGTTTCCCACGAGGCTCCCATCTCGGTCAGTCAGGCAATATTCCCCTAGGACGAGGCCTGGCTCCACCTGTGTCGAATGGTGATGAAATAAGCCCCACTGTGGTTCTCAGGCTCGGCGTGGACATGCTCTCCAGCCCTGTGCCCTGCCCCACACTGAGTTGTGTCCCCAGCAGCCTGGCAAAGCACAGCTCTGGCACACAGCCACAGGTGCCTGAGAATCGCCTACAGAAGCTGGATGACGGTCCTGGGAGAGTCAAGGGGCTGTGCACTATCGAGTGTCTTAAGAAACTTGAGGAAAAATGAAGCTACATAGCCAGAGCCCTGTGGCGCTGTTAAAATAGTGAGGAACAGAAAGCTGACTGTCACTGTGAGGGGCCTACCGAATGGCGGCGATCGGGGCATCGCCGAGGTCCGAAGGTCTGATGAACTGAGGCGGCACTGTGATCGATGGCGTTGGCTGGCTCCCCATGGGGCCCCAGGAGAGGTAAGTATCCTGAACGGTGGGGCTCCTTTCACAGCCACAGGGACCTGCACAGAACCATCAAAGTGCATGAAATACTGTCAGGAGAGAAAAAGCACCAACACCCAGGTGGTAAAAGATTCAGGAGAAGCCCACAGAAGCCTGCTGTGAGCAGAGCTGCCATCTGACGGCCACCGCGCAGGCTCTGCATGGAGGCCGCCCAGCTCAAGCCCTGGCACTACTGGGATGAATCTCTGCCACCAAGCTGAGAGCATTCCCCAATCAGGTGTGGACCCCCAAATTATTTAGTTAAGTCAGGGGAGCCGCCTGACTTCAGCATCAATGCAGGGCCCGCAGGAAGGTTGTCAGATGAGCCTGACGATAACATGACTGATGGGAAGACCTGTCCCCACCAACCCAACCCCATCAGAGCTTTTAGTTCCACAGGAAAATGCAAAACCAGTAACTGCCGCACGGTCACACACACAAGAGGCAGAGAGAATCCTGCACCCAGGTCTGACTCCAAGATGGCAGGTGCCTGCCCAGCTTCGCCTCGGCCACGAATCTCCTCCCACTAGCTCTACAGGTCTTGGGTCCCTTCATGCGGTCCTCAAGTGAAACTAGGCATTCCCAAAGCAGGTGGTCTGCCTGGGGAGTGCTCAGGTGAGAGGCTTGCCAACATCTTCCATGCACCCAGACAGAGTGTTGTTTGCTTCCAAGAGGGACATTTGCAGGGGCTCCATTCATTTGGGGTTTTTTGTTTTCCTCCCAGAATAGAAGATGCCAAGCAAGTTTGGGGCTCCTGAGTAAAGGCGATTCCAGAGAGCTGCCTGTGTCCCGCATTGAAACTCAGAGTTAAGTCCTGGCTCTCTGTTCCAGTTTGGTAGGAGCTGTACTTGCTGCTCTGAGCAACCCCAACAGCCTGTATGCTTTATAGGGAGCCAGGGCTGAGGTCGAAGTCAATCTACACGAGGCACTCATCAGATTATTTAGAGCAGGCAGGTCAACAACAGATAAACACAGGTTTCTACTTCCAGCTAATATTCTTCTAATAGCAACTCTGCCATTTCAAATTGCTCCAAGTAGGGTTTGCCTGCTGTTCAACCAAGGACTCGTCACACCTGCCCGTCAGACAGAGTAACATGCAACACAGAATGGGGATCTCTGGTTTAGAGCACTCTACGCTGAGCACACAGCACCAGGTGGCAGTGTGAAGAGCTCCTGAGTTATGTGGTTCATCTAAACAAACAGCAAGGGAGGGAGTACAGAGCCCACGCACCAGGGGTTAGTGGCCAGCAAGGCCAATGTGTGCTGCCATGCAATGCCAGAAACACATTACCAAGGGAAAGCACGGTCGCCTCCTCATCTTCCGGTACTTACGGCCCCTGGGGCCCGGCTCAGAGGTGTAGGTTGGGGACCTCAAGGGCTGCCTTTGACTCTTGGGCACTTGGCTTTTCAAAAACAAATGAATGAGAGGCAGATATGGAAAAGAGCACGCACAGGAGTCAGCTGGGGGCAAAGTGGACGCCAAAGTAAAGACCTAAACGCCAAGGAAAGGGACCCCCACAACGACTGTACTTTAATAGTGTGTTTACCTTGCCCCTCATCCAGTGCCTGGCTGGGCGAAGAACTTCCTGAAGCCGCTGTCCATCATGGGGGTAGCATCTCAGAGTGCAGCATCTGTGGAAGACCAGATGCTGTGTTAAGACTCCTCAGACGTGCCTCAGCTTTGAGAACACAACGTCCCCTCCACACTCCCCGGTTCCAGGGCGCCATGATGCTACAAGCCGTGCAAGGTGGGTGGAAAGCTCAGCTCCCTCCAGAATACACTATGTGGTCAGCTGGGGCTCAAGCCCACTCATCAACATTGACCGGGAAGCTGGCGCTTCAGCCACAGGCTCGACACAGCCGCTAAGGGGCTGGTGTCGTCAGTCTGATGGCACCTTCCTTCCACCTCTCACTGGTCCGAGGGACATGGATGATTAGGAAACAGGCTTCCTAATGCAATGACATGAATGTAATGCCGGATCCATTATGAAGTTTTAAGGCTACTTTTATGCTGGAGAGGAATAATGACAGAAATACAAAAGATGCGCAGTCACTGTACTGAGTCAAAAGACCCTGTCTTTCATAATCTTGTTAATAAATGCTTCCCATTCCAAAGCAAATCCTTTCCATAGATGACACACCAGAATGAGATCTGGGGCTCAGGAGGTGGTCCCAGGCTTGAGCACACATGCTCACCCTGAATGTCCTCGCTCTCCAGCCCGGCTAGGTCAGCACTGGAGGCCCCAGAATCCTCCAGGTGGCCGGGCAGGCTTCTGCAGTGCACCAACGCTGAGGATTATGGTAGCAGGCCCTGACTCTCTGAACAGCCTTGGGAGCCTCCTGAAAAAGACAAAATTTCTTCTGTTAGACAAACCCCAAGTTGTAAAATGTTTTGTATCAGCGTTTCAAACAAAGGGACCTAACTTCCGATAGTTTACTGCAAGGTGCCAAGCACTCCACTCACCGAATCTCGCTTCTGGACGCCTCTGCGACTGAGTGTGGTGGCTGAGAGTGGCCTGGCGGGCTTATCTGCAGGCAGTGGCGGGAGCATCACCGCCACTCATGGGAGAAGGGCCGAGGAGCTGTTCTGGCTCAGAGGACCTGGGCGGGCCACACATGGGGACACAAGGACACTCTGAGCACGCGCCTCCTGCAGCTCACGACAGCCCTGCAGGAGAACTCGTACTGCAGGGAGGGTTGTGTGCGCTTGGTCTCTGGGCAGCGAAGCCATTAAATCACCGGCTCCTCCCCGCATTATTGTCATCTTTCTTGGTCATTTCCACAGTCTGGAACAAATGACAAGGACAGACTTAGCACTCCAGAGTAACAAATTACTTGGATTTGAATCTAAAGAGGGGGACCTAATAAAACATAGAAACTTGCAAAAGCACATACTTATGTCTCAAATTGGTTGATTCTCTCTTCTTCTTCTGCCATGGCTCGCTCTGCAGCCTGAGCCTTAAGCTGTTGGGGGGAAAGCTGGCTTTAGCACCCACGGACAGGGAGGGGGGACCACAGACACATGCATGCATGTGCTATCAATACACACCCCCGCCCACAGAGCTAATTCAACTGAGGTAGGCCATGCCCAAAGGGAAGACAAGAGCTGCCCAGTTACGCGCCTTTCTTCAATGTACCGCTGCATGCACACTCCATGTATACCTAATTCAGCTGCAGGTCACACTCCAGCCTCATCCAACTATCAGGAGCTTTCACGCACACGCCGCACGCCGCACACCTGCATATACCCTGTTCAGCTGCGGTAGGTTGCACCAGCCTACCTAGTTTTCGTGGAGCCTCTTTCATGTGCAGCACCTGAAAAAGCACATCAAGAACGCATTGGGGACTCCTCCCGCGTTGGCTGGGGCCTCGGTCGCTGGTAAGTACGTAATACGAATGAGCCCTGGAGTCCAACTGCTGGGTGGTCCCAGTTCACAAAGGTAGTGCCGGCTGCCAGAGCAGCATTAACTGAGCTTCAGCCCTGAAGGTGGGACTGAGGTCAGGTCAGCTCAGGGCCAGCACATGCCCTCCACCTGCGTTCGGCCAAGGCCCCATCCTTTTTTGCCCGCCCACCTGGCCACCAACGCATCTAAGCTCAACCACGCAGCCCACCAGCAGCAACACCAGTGTGGCTCCAGGTGAGTGCTGTTAAATAGGAAGGGAAGGCCGAGACGAGACAAAAGCGCGTGGGTTCGGGCAGAGCATCATGTCCAAATTAACCGAAGAAGTCTGCCCACGCGCCCTGGGTCATTACCTGGCCTTTAAATGAGCGCTCCGCCTCCTAACTCCTCCTCCATTTCCTCAATTCCGTCTAAGAACGACATTTATCAGAATTGTGCTAAGTTACACCAAGGTGCTTTGTTTCTGTTTCTTGTTTATTTATGGGGTGAAGGGGATCACACTAGCAATGCTCAGGGGTTCCTCCTGGTTCCAGACCAGGAATTACTCCTGGCAGTACCATATGGGATGCCGAGGATTGAACCTGGGTCAGTTGCATGCAAGACAAACGCCACTCCCGCTGTGCTATCGCTTGGTTCTAAACCAGGTGAACTCTGACAACTGTACACTCACCAGATTTCACTCTCCACACAACATGAATTTTTTTGGTCCATAAAATACAACCCCAGGATTAGGCCACAGCTCCTGGGGCTGCAAGGTCGCGGTCCGATCCTGGGAGCACCACGTGGTCCTCTCTGAGCACCATTACGCGAGCAATCCCGAAGCACCTCGCCAAGAACCTCCCTGAAACAACACCAAGTGTGACCTCGAGAATAATCATTACGAAGTATCACTTGTATCACTTGGTTCTCCTCTCCGTTGTTCATCAGACTTGCCTACGCGGGCACCAAAAGTATAATTTTAAGAAGTATTCAATATAATTAAGCAAAGCTACATAATTTAGATATCTCTTCATGCCCAGAGATGCAGAATTGATTTAATTTCCTACTCTTCAATATGTTCTTCAACAATCCACCGCGGATCTTCCTCCTATGAAGCTTTTTCCTTTGTTTTACCTATTCCCAGAGGGAAAAAATTTCCTAGAGCAAAGAATTCTGGGCTTATGAAACAGCCATCAAGTAGAAATTTTTTGATGCACTAGTAAGAAGCACCTTCCGGAAGTGTCTCTCCACCCGCAGACCCGCCTCCAGCCCTCAGCAGCAACCAAATACCCAGGAGCTGGGCATCAGGTATAGGAAAAATATTGTTATTTTTTCCCTTTCCTTGCTAACTTAAAAATACTTTCACTCCGTGAATTAAATGTATTCAATATCTCTTGGCATTACGCTTTCTGTGCCATTTTGTGCATTTTTACAAAACGTAAAACTGATCCGAAGCCCCAGTACTTTAATCAAGCACTGACGCTTCTCTTTGCAGGCAATACTCACTCAGGAGTTTTGACTTCTCTGCGGCCAAATCCGCCTTTTCATCTGTGCCAGCCAGTAGCTGACAGCGTCGCTGTTCTGCTCCGCCGCTCATCTTGGCTCAACTTCCTAAACAATTTTAAGATAAAATCAATTACCACATGAAAATCTCTCTCCAGCAGTCTGTCGAGTGTTTCTGCTCAATAAATGTTATACCACCTTCTAAAACGCACAGAACTTAGAAAAAGCTAGGAGGAAGAAACTTAAACCTGTGAATTTGGGTAAAAATCAATCTCCAGCCCATTACAAAGCACCTACACTAACTCCCACATATCTCTGCTCAAAATAAACGAATGTGAAGTAATACTGTGCCCTTTGACAAGTGTTTGGTGTGAAACCTGAGGAAAATGGGGAAAGCCAGGACTGATCCACTAATACCCTTCAGCCTCATGAGCACAACTCTGAACTAATCTTTCTACTCCCATAGTAATTGACTTCCCTAATTTCTGTCTCAGAAACCGTTTCCTGGGCCCAAACTGTAAATGATAAAGAAACCTGAAGAAAAGCTCTTCAGACGTTTCTCACAGCAGAGTCAACCACAGATCACTGCCATTTTTCAGACAGCGAACTCACACTACTTCTCAATG